>CM060942.1:340654628-340879628 GCA_030765085.1 Allium cepa | reverse complement strand
AATGTTCGTGTATACGAATTCTTGTAAATTTCAATAGAATTAGGTAATAATACTTTTTCGACCTGATATCGTCATATCAAATCTCAGAAGACAGATTCATATCAATTGGACAAACTTAAAAGACCTCAATCGTAAAATTTGTATTTTTGGAGCGTTTCTGCAGAAAAACATAATGTTCTCATATTAATTCGAACAAATTGTGTAAGAGTGCTCAAAGATTACGTTTAGATCTCTGTAAACGTCATATTTCATCTTAGAAATTTGCTCATATAAGTTTAACTTGATCTATCCTTCATTTCACCATGGCTTTCCAAACTTTTTGTCTAATTTTCGCGTAGTTTACATATAGAGTTTAGATACACATTATATCACCTTTAGCCCATTTAACTACACAAAATTAAGTCATTATTGATGTTTGGCAAAATTTCCATAATTCAGAGAGTAATTTCGAAATTACACATTTAGTTACCAAATATCATTAAATCATGAAATCAAGAGAGTAAACATAGAATTTACTATGATCGTTATCTCCCAATTCCAAAGCCTCTAGCCTCACTTTCTTCCACTGTACAGAGATAGCACTCCTTCAATTCGCTGGTATAACACCACCAGTGGCCCCTAAGCATTCTTTCTTGCATCTCTCTTTGATTTGGGACATTAATTTCTTAATTTGGCTTTGATTTTGGATATTATGGTAAAAGAGAGCGTCAGGGATGAAGAAGAGGTAGATGGAAAATTAGTTTTCTAAGATGGAAAGTGGGATACGTATCTCCTTTTTGAGCCGAAGGAGATAAATAACTGCAATCTGCTCAAAAATTAAAATTCGGATTCAGATTGCGTGGCGTCGGTGTGACTCGACGACGTTTTCGGTCTAATCTCCTTTATACGAGCTATAAGCGACACAAACAAACATATCGTTCAAATCAGATAAATGAGACGGTTGCGACGGCGACGATTTTGCCCTCAAATTCCAATGTCTAAAAAATGATCATTTTACCCATCCTTCTTTTTAATTTATTTAATCAATCCATCAATTCCACTATTTTTCATATTATCATGTTGTTGTTATTTAGATAGAATATTATTTGAATTTTCGGAGTATTAGATTCTCCCCGCTAAAATGAATTTCGTCCCCAAATTCAAAAACTGAGCCGGCTCTATTCCAAATCAAAAATCCAAACTAAGCCTGGTGTACCTTATAAATATTGCCGCTTTACGGCATGCGATATCTGTGTTAGTACACACGTTGCCACATTAGCTCAGGGGCCTAATCTGCCACATCTCTCGGTCCAAGCACAATCAGGAAATCTGGCTCGAACCTTTAAATTTATAGATTCCGGCCTAAAATGGGTCCAGGACCTGTCAAAAATACTCGACGACCAGTACGGTGTACTAGCTCGAGGCAATTCTTGGGTTACTCCCGGTTTGTATTTTTATTATTTTTAACTCTTTGTTCTTGTGATATCTTAGCTTTTGATCTTAATACTTACATAACATACTATTTTCACCGTAAGTTTATATCCTTGTTTTATTTAAAAAAATAATTTCTTCAACTTTCTTATATTTAAATAAATTATATAAATTCAATAGACAGTTTATATTATAAATAAAATCATATTTCTTACTAAAACGTATATGCATTCGATCTCTAGAAATCAAATCTTTATTTTTAAACTGTATTTTATATATAAATATCCTATACACACATGTTATCACCGTTTACTGTACTTTAACTTTTGAAATCAATTTTGTGCCATTTTGATGTGATTATATACATCCGACCATCAGTATACGAGTTTGGACAGCTTTTCATATAATATAATGTTCATGTATACGAATTCTTGTAAATCTCAATAGAATTACATAATAATACTTTTTCGACCTAATATCGTCGAATCAAATCTCAGAAGATGGATTCATATCAATTGGACAAACTTAAAAGGCCCGAATCACAAAATTTGTATTTTTGGGCCGTTTCTGCACAAAAACATAAAGGTCCGTTTGATTTCATTTTATATTTTGAGTTTTGTGTTTTCAATTTGCACTAAGAATAGCAAGAAATAAGAGAAGAAGATTATAATTCTTAGCCATTGCGACGACCAACGGACAACGAAAGAGTGAATTATTCTCCGTGCTTTTGTTATCTATTGAAACACGAAAAACAAAATAATCCTTGTTTCTATTTTGCATATTAATTTCATTTTCAAAATTGTTTGTTTTTCAACAATATATACAACGGACACACTTTTATATGGACGAAAACATAAAATTAAAAACGACAAGCCAAACGAGGCCTAATATTCTCATATTAATTCGAACAAATTGTGTAAGAGTGCTCAAAGATTATGTTTAGGTCTCTGTAAACATCATATTTCATCTTAGCAATTTGCTTATCTAAGTTTAACTTGATCTATCCTTCATTTCATTACGATTTTCCAAATTTTATGCCTAATTTTCGTGTAGTTTACATATAGAGTTTGGATACACCTTTAGCCCATTTAACTACACAAAAATAAGTCATTATTCATTGAGAAAATTTCCATGAGAGTCTAATTTTAAAATTACACATTTAGTTACCAAATATTATTAAATCGTGAAATTAAGAGAGTGAATATAGAATTTACTACGATCGATTTCTCCCAGTTCCAAAGCCTCTAGCCTCACTTTCTTTCGCTGTGCAGAGATAACACTCCTTCAATCTGCTATTATAACACCAACGGTGACCCCTAAGCATTCTTTCTTGCTTCTCTCTTTGATTTGGGACCTTAATTTCTTAATTTGGCTTTGCTTTTGGATATTATGGTTAATGAGACGTCAGGGAAGTAGAAGAGACAGATGGGAAATTAGTTTTCTAAAACAGAAAGTGGGATACGTATATCTTTTTCGAGTCAAAGAACATATGCAACAGCAATTTGCCCGAAAATTAAAATTCAGATTGCGTGGCGTCGGTTCGACACGACGACGTTTTCAGTCTAATCACCTTCATACGAGCTCCAAGCGACATAAACAGATATATGTTCAAATCTGAAAAACGTGACGATTGCGAAAGCGCCGGTTTTGTCACCAAATTCCAATCTCTATAGAATGACCATTTTACCCATCCTTCTCTTTAATTTGTTTAATCAATCCATCAATTCCACTATTTTACATATGTGAATATTAGGCATGCATCCCTAAAAGCATATTTAATTCACTAAAACTCCTTCCGCAAGAAAACATAATTTGCAGGTCCCTGTTTTTCATTTCGGCTGTTTTTTTCCTAAAATACCCCTCCACGTCTTGCACGATTGATTTTAATAACGAGCTTATCTTTCTAGATGTCATCTTCTTCTTCATTGGCGAACTTATCTTTCTTGATTTCATCTTCTTCTTCAATGGCGAGCTCAACTTTGTCGATTTCAATGGAAAACTGCAATTATACACAATAGTTGCTGAAATGTCTGCAATTATATACAATAGTTGCATACATTTCTGCAAGTATATGCAATAGTTGCAGACATTTCTCCAAGAATATGCAATAGTTGCATTTCTGCAACTATATGCAATAGTTGCACAAATGTCTACAACTATACCATACAGTTGCAGAAATTTCTGAAACAATATGCAATAGTTGCAGACATTTCTACAAGTATATGCAATAGTTGCATTTCTGCAAATATGCAGTAGTCGAAGAAATGTCTGCAACTATATGCAATAGTTGCAGACATTTCTGCATCTATACCATATATTTGCAGAAATGTCTGCAATTATTTGCAAATTTGTAAATTTGAAGAAAAAAAAAATCGGAAATGTTCAAAATTTGCCGAAGTGTTCGCAAATATATGAAATAATTGCACCTTTACTACAAATATGGATTTTTGGTAACAACAATGGATCTAATTTTAAAGATCGTAAAATTTGTGATTTTTTGATGAAAACGATATGTTGATCCGATTTTTCTACATAAAGTTATACACGCTTGAAATGTTAAAAACATAAAGGGTATTTGGGTCTTTTTGCATGCGCGAATTTGAAAATAGAGACCGGAAATGTAAGTTTAGTTTGGGAAGGATGTTTTCTCCATTTTGAAACTTGTTAAGGATGTGAGCCAAATTCACGCTTTTTATATTATCATATTGTTATTATTCAGATAGAATATTATTTGAATTTTCATAGTATTAGATTCTCCCCACTAAAATGAATTTCGTCCCCAAATCAAAAACCCAAACTAAGCTTGTTGTAACTTATAAATATTGCACCTTTACGGCATCCAATATCCGTGTACTAACACACGTTGCCTATGGCTCAAGTGCCTAATCTGCCACACCACTCGGTCCGAGCACATTCAGGAAATCAAGCATGAACCATTAAGTTTATAGATTCCGGCCTAAAATGGGTCTAGGACCTGTCCAAAGTACTCGACGACCGGTACTGCGTACTAGCCCGAGACAATTCTTGGGTTACTCTCGGTTTGTATTTTTATTATTTTTAACTCTTTGCTCTTGTGATATCTTAGCTTTTGATCTTCATACTTACGTAACATACATTCATAACAAAACATACTATTTTCACAGTAAGTTTTTATCCTCGTTTTATTTTTTAAAATTATAATTTCTTCAACTTTCTTCTATTTAATTAATTATATAAATTCAATAGACATAGTTTATATTCTAAATAAAATCATATTTCTTACCAAAACATATATGCATTCGATCTCTAGAAATCAAATCTTTATTTTTAAACCGTATTTTATTTATATATATAAATGATATATATACATGTTATCACCGTTTAGTGTGCTTTAACTTTTGAATCAATTTCGTGTCTTTTTGATGTGATTATATACACCAAACCATCAACATACGAATTTGGACTACTTATCATATAATATAATTTTCGTGTATAAAAATTCTTACAAATTTCAATAGAATTACGTAAAATACCTTTTCAACCTGATACCGTCATATCAAATCTCAGAAGATAGATTCATATCAATTGGACAAATTTAAATGGCCTCAATCGTAAAATTTGTATTTTTGGACCATTTCTGCACAAAAACATAATAATATTCTCATATTAATTCGAATAAATAGTGTAAGAGTGCTCAAAGATTATGTTTATGTCAAACATCATATTTCAACTTAGCAATTTGCTCATATATGTTTAACTAGATCTATCCTTCATTTCCTTGTGATTTTCCAAATTTTATGCCTCATTTTCGTGTAGTTTACATGTAGAGTTTAGATGCACATTATATTACACCATTAGCCCATTTAACTACACAAAAATAAGTCATTACTCATGTTTGGCAAAATTTTCGTAATTCAGACAGCCTAATTTCGAGATTATCCATTTAGTTACCAAATATTATTAAATCATGAAATCGAGAGAGTAAATGCAGAATTTACTATGATCGATTTCTCCCAATTCAAAAGCCTCCAGCCTCACTTTCTTTCGCTGTACAGAGAAACCACTCCTTTAATTCGCTATTATAACACCATTGGTGACCCCAAGCATTCTTTCTTGCTTCTCTCTTCGATTTGGGACCATGATTTCTTAGTTTGGCTTTGATTTTGTATATTGGTTAATGAGAGCGTCAGGGAAGAAGAAGAGACAGATGGGAAAAATTAGTTTTCTGAACTGGAAAGTGGGATACATATCTCTTTTTTGAGTTAAAGGTGATAAGCAACTGCAATCTGCCCGAAAATTAAAATTCAAATTGCGTGGCGTCGGTGCAACTCGACGACGTTCTTGGTCTAATCTCCTTCATACGAGCTCCAAGCGACATAAACAAATATATCGTTCAAATCAGAAAAACGAGACAGTAGCGAGGGCGCCGGTTTTGTCACCAAATTTTAATGTCTAAAAATGACCGTTTTACCCATACTTCTTTTTAATTTATTCAATCAATCCATCAATTCCATTATTTTTCATATTATCATCTTGTTATTATTCGGATAGAATATTATTTGAATTTTCAGAGTATTAGATTCCCCCCACTAAAATGAATTTCTTCCCCAAATTTAAAAACTAAGCCGGCTCTACCAAATCAAAAACTCAAACTAAGCCTGTTGTAACTTATAAATATTGCCCCGTTACAGCATGCGATATCCGTGTACTAACACACGTTACCACATAGGTCCAGGTGATTAATCTGCCACATCACTCGGTCCGAGCACACTCAAGAAATCTAGCACGAACCTTTTAATTTATAGATTCCGGCCTAAAATGGGTCCAAGACCTGTCAAAAATACTCGACGACCGGTACGGTGTACTATCCCGAGACAATTATTGGGTTACTTCAGGTTTGTATTTTTATTATTTTTAACATACATTCATTACAAAACATACTATTTTCACCGTAAGTTTTTATCCTCGTTTTATGTTTTAAAATTATAAATTCTTCAACTTTTTATATTTAAATAAATTATATAAACTCAATAGACATTGTTTATATTCTAAATAAAATCATATTTCTTACTAAAACATATATGCATTCGATCTCTAAAAATCAAAACTTTATTTTTAAACCGTATTATATATATATAAATCATACAGATACATGTTATCACCGCTTGGTGTACTTTAACTTTTGAAATCAATTTCGTGCCATTTTGATGTGATTATATACACACGAAACCATCAATATACAAATTTGGACTGCTTTTCTTATAATATAATGTTCGTGTGTACGAATTCTTGTAAATTTCAGTAGAATTTCACAATAATAATTTTTCGACCTGATATCGTCGTATCAAATCTCAAAAGATAGATTCATATCAATTGGACAAACTTAAAAGGCCTGAATCATAAAATTTGTATTTTTGGACCTTTTCTGCACAAAAACATAACATTCTCATATTAATTCGAACAAATTGTGTAAGGGCGCTGAAAGATTATCTTTCGGTCACTATAAACGTCATATTTCTTCTTAGCAATTTGCTCATATAAGTTTAACTTAATCTATCCTTCATTTCACTATGATTTTACAAATTTTATGCCTCATTTTCGCGCAGTTTACATATAGTTTAGATGCATAGTATATTTTACCTTTAGCCCATTTAACTGCACAAAAATACTTCATTATTCATGTTTGGCAATATTTCCATAATTCAGAGAGCCTAATTTCGAAATTACATATTTAGTTACCAAATATTATTAAATCGTGAAATCAAGAGAGTGAATATAGAATTTACTATGATCGATTTCTTCCAATTCCAAAGCCTCTAGCCTCTCTTTCTTTCGCCGTGCAGAGATAGCACTTCTTAATTTCGATATTATGGCTAATGAAAGCGTCAGGGAAGAAGAAGAGACAGATGGGAAATTAGTTTTCTGAAATGGAAAGTGGGATATGTATCTCCTTTTTGAGTCAAAAGAGGTAAACAACTGCAATTTGTCCGAGAATTAAAATTCGAATTCAGATTGCGAGGCATCGCTGCGACTCGCCGACGTTCTCGATCTAATCTCATTCATATGAGCTCCAAGCGTACAAAAAAAATACATCATTCAAATCGGAAAAACGAGACGGTTGCGATGGCCCCGGTTTTGTCACCAAGTTCCAATGTCCAAAAAATGACCATTTTATCCATCCTTCTTTTTAATTTATTTAATTAATCACTTAATTCCACTACATTTCATACTATCATGTTGTTATTATTCAGATAGGATATTATTTGAATTTATGGAGTATTAGATTCTCCCCACTAAAATGAATTTCTTCCCCAAATTCAAAATCTAAGCCGGCTCTATACCAAATCAAAAACCCAAGCTATGCCCTGTTGTAACCAATCAATATTGCCCCTTTACGGCATGCGATATCCGTGCACTAACACACGTTGCCACATAGGCTAAGGTGTCTAATCTGCCACATCATTTAGTCCGAGCACACTCAGGAAATCAGGCTCGAAACTTTAAATTTATGGATTCCAGCCTAAAATGGGTCCAGTACCTGTCAAAAATACTCGACGACCGGTACACTGTACTAGCCCGAGACAACTCTTAGGTTACTCCAGGTTTGTACTTTTATTATTTTTAACTCTTTGTTCTTGTGATATCTTGTCTCTGCACAGCGAAAGAAAGTGAGGCTACAGGCTTTGGAATTGGGAGAAATCGAGCATAGTAAATTCTATATTCACTCTCTTGACTTCATGATTTAATAATATTTGGTAGCTAAATGTGTAATTTCGAAATTAGGCTCTCTGAGTGATGGAAACTTTGCCAAACATGAATAAGGATTACTTTTTGTGTAGTTAGATAGACCTAATGGTGTAATATAATGTGCATCTAAACTCTATATGTAAACTATGCGAAAATGATGCATAAAATTTGAAAAATCATAGTGAAATGAAGGACAGATCTAGTTAAATTTATATGAGCAAATTGCCAAGATGAAATATGACGATTACAGATACCTAATCATAATCTCTAAGCACCCTTACACAATGTTTTCGAATTTATATGAGAATATAATGTTTTTGTGCTCGGGCCTTAAGTTTGTCCAATTGATATGAACCTATCTTCTGAGGCTTTATACGATGATATCAGGTCGAAAAAGTATTATTATGTAATTCTATTGAAATTTAGACGATTTCGTATACACAAACATTATATTATTTGAAAAGCAGTCCAAATTTATATATTGATGGTTTGGTGTGTATAATCACATCGAAACGGCATGAAACTGATTTCAAAAGTTAAAGTAAACTAAAAGGTGATAACATATATATAAGATTTATATATATAAACTACGGTTTAAAAATAAAGATTTGATTTCTAGAGATCGAATAGATATATGTTTTAGCAAGAAATATGATTTTATTTAGAATATAAACTATGTCCATTGAATTTATAAAATTTATTTAAATATAAGAAAGTTGAGGAAATTATAATTTTAAAAAGTAAAAACGAGGACAAAAACATACGGGGAAAATAGTATGTTTTGTTGTGAATATATGTTACGTAAGTATGAAGATCAAAAGCTAAGATACCACAAGAACAAAGTGTTAAAAATAATAAAAATACAAACCTGGCGTAACCCAAGAATTGTCTCGGGCTAGAAAACCGTACCGGCCATCAAGTATTTTTGACAAGTTCCGGACCCATTTTTGGCCGGAATCTATAAATTTAAAGATTCGTGCCTGATTTCCTGAGTGTGCTCGGACCGAGTGATGTGGCAGATTAGGCACCTGAGCCTATGTGGCTAAGTGATGTTAGTATACAGATATTGCACACCGTAAAGGGTCAATATTTATAAGTTTCAACATGATCAATTTGGATTTTTGATTTGGAATAGAGCCGTCTTAGTTTTGAATTTTGGGACGAAATTCATTTTAGCGGGGAGAATCTAATGCCCCGAAAATTCAAATATAAACAATAACATGATAATATGAAAAATAGTGGGATTGATGGATTGATTAAATAAATTAAAAAGAAAGATAGGTAAAATGGGCATTTTTTAGACCTTGGAATTTGGTGAAAAACCGGCGCCATCGCAACCGTCTCGTTTTTCTGATTTGAGCGATATATTTGTTTGTGTCGCTCAGGAGTCGTATGAAGGAGATTAGACCGAAAACGTCGTCGCGTCGCATCTAGGCCAAGCAATCTGAATCCGAATTTTGATTTTCGGGCAGAGTGCAGTTGTTTATCTCCTTTGACTCTAAATGGAGATACGCATCCAACTTTCCATTTCTGAAAACTTATTTCCCATATGTCTCTTCTTCTTCCCCGACGCTCTCATTAACCATAATATCCAGAATCAAAGCCAAATTAAGGTCCCAAATCGAAGCTTAGGGGTCACTGGTGGTGCTATAGCAGCGAACTGAAGGAGTGCTGTCTATGCACAGCGAAAGAAAGCGAGACTAGAGGCTTTGGAATTGGGAGAAATCGATCATGATAAATTTTATATTCACTCTCTTGATTTTATGATTTAATAATATTTGGTAACTAAATGTGTAATTTCGAAATTAGGCTCTCTGAGTTATGGAACTTTGCCAAACATAAATAATGACTTATTTTTATGTAGTTAAATGGAGCTAATGGTGCAATTTAATGTGCATCTAAACTCTATATGTAAACTTCGTGAAAATGTTGCATTAAATTCGGAAAATCATAGTGAAACGAAGGATATATCAAGCTAAACTTATATGAGCAAATTGCTAAGATGAAATATGACGATTACAGACACCTAATCATAATACTTGATCAGTCTTATATAATTTGTTCGAATTAATATGAGAATATTGATTCGGGCCTTTTAAGTTTGTCCAATTGATATGAACCTATCTTCTGAGATTTGATACGTTGATATCAGTTCGATAAAGTATTACTATGTAATTCTATTGAAATTTACACGAATTCGTATACGCAAACATTATATTATACGAGAGGTAGTCCAAATTCGTATATTGATGGTTTGGTATATAAAATCACATCAAAAAGGCATGAAATTGATTTCAAAAGTTCAAGTACACTAAACAGTGATAACATGTACATGAATGATTTATTTATATATATATATATATATATATATATATATATATATATATATATATATGTATGTATGTATGTATATGTATATGTATATGTATGTATGTATGTATGTATGTATGTATGTATGTATGTATGTATGTATGTGTATATATATATACACAATACGATTAAAATGATTTCTATAGATCGAATACATATATGCTTTAGTAAGAAATATGATTTTATGTACAATATAAACTATGTCTATTGAATTTATATAATTTATCTAAATATAAGAAAGCTGAAGAAATTATAATTTTAAAAATTAAAACTAGGATAAAAACTTACGGGGAAAATAGCATGTTTTGTTATGAATGTATGTTACATAAGTATGAAGATCAAAAGCTAAGATACAAGAAGAACAAAGAGTTAAAAATAATAAAAATACAAACCCGGAGTAACCCAATAATTATCTCGGACTAGTACACCGTACCGGTCGTCCAGTATTTTTGACAGGTCCTGGACCCATTTGAGCCGGAATCTATAAATTTAAAGGTTCGAGCCTGATTTTCCGTGTAACGACCCGTGAATTTCGATAACTAAATTGGTTATTTTGTAAGATTTTTTTAATTAAATTTAGGAAGAAATAAAGACTTTATAATTTATAATGAAGTGAATGTTAAAAATGAAATGTAGCAATGGTAATTAAAACTAATTATTGACAATTGAATTGAAATCCCAATAATGAAATAGTGTAAATTGTTGCACTAGGTTATAAAATTGAATATAAGTAAATAAGGGTAAGTGTTGGATAAATAAATGAATTAGTATAATTAATGGCAATTGGATGAATTCAGTATTATGTAATAATTATAATAATTAGTTGAATACATAATAAACTTAAGTGCAAATTAATGGTTATGATAACAATTATTATAAATTACCTATTTAATTTGTTAATGAAATTAATTGGAAATAAATTACATTAAATGCAAGTATATGTTCATTAATGTAAGTTAGGCCAGTAATTGCAAGGTGTGAATGTAATAAAAAAGTAGAAACGTAAATTTATTCATAATGTAATAAATTGGTAAAAGGATGGAACTAAGGTAAATTAATTAATTGGTTTTAAAACCTTAATTAATGTGTGTAATTGATAAGATTACACATTATGAAATATAGTCATTAATACAAATTTAAGATGTAAATAGAGGTATTAATGTAATGGAATATAAACTAAATGTAACTAGGTTTATAGAGTAATAATGGACCTATAAAGATGAGAATTAAATCAAATCAATTTATTGGAATAAATTTTAATCTACTGGGATGTAATCTATGATAAATGGATTATTGTAGGTAAATGAAATGGGAAATTTTTTTATGTATTAGAATATAAACCAATATTGATATTTCCTTTAAGATGATAAGTTAATAATTGATTTCATAACAAGATTGAGAAATCAAATAAATGGATTATATTGGGATTTCAATTTGATAATTAAGGAATTTACTGAAATTGAAATGTAATAAATGAGGAAAATAAATAAATTCAAATTGATGTGTAAATTTGTTTTAAACTATTGTAATTACACAAGTAACTGGAAATGGTGAAAATTGATTAGTTATTAAATGGGAAATAAAAATGTGGTTTTATTAATTTAATATCAATTTAATTTAATTAACTAAAATATAGCCATTTTGGCCACTGAATCGGATTTCGACGAAACCAGTTTCATCGGATCCGTAACGGTGAATTATTATACGATATCAAGTTTTGTATCGATCGGACTTGACGTTTGATCGTATGGGCTCGAAACGCCAAGAAATCAGTTTAATTAAAATTAATTGAAATCAATTTGAAATAAGCGGATTTTAGCATAATTTCTACATACGATGGAATTAGGACTTGAAACCTGTTCTATTGATTTTAAAATATTTTAAAACATCTAATTTGATATATTGGTTGACGCATTTCGTTCCGGAGTCGAAACGGGCTTTTCTGGTCATTATCGTTCAATTTTCCAAACCAATCAAGCCCATTTGTTTCTATTTTGTTCTGCATATATATATATATATATATATATATATATATATATATATATATATATATATGTATGTATGTATGTATGTATGTATGTATGTATGTATGTATGTATGTATGTATATCGTTATAAACTAGTCATTTACTATGCCTCAATCTGTACGTACTATTCCATTTGCTTCTCCTCATTCCAGTGGCAGACAAAACCTAATTCCCAATTGAAATTTCAAATCAAATTCAAACTCCTCAAACAATGTCGAATTATATATCATTTGAAGCCCTCGACGAGCGCATCTGAGATCTGTAATTCATTTTACAATTTGAACCACTGTTCGATCGCAAATTGAAGAACAAGTCACGGACGTTCGTTTCATCGTGGTGGACTTCGTCGGATCGTCAAATCGTTGATACCGTATGGAAAAGGGTGACGAGGGGATTGCATCGGCATGGTTCGTTAGATGATTTGAAGGCTTGATCGTGTGGAAAGAATCGGTTTGGGCTGAGCTATAAACGGCGGCGACTGGGTGGTTGTCGCGATTTTTCACGCGCATCTGCTATCGATGGTGAGTGTAGCAGGGTCACGGAGGTCAGGAGTTTCCCAAGCCAAGCTCAGGGGTTGTCGCGGCGGCGGTATGGGCGCGATGGCGGTGAAATCGAAGGCGGCTGAAGCTTGCTCGCGTGCGTTGATGTGTTTAGGGCTTGGATCGAACGGTGATAGTTGGCTGTGGTGAGAGATGTTCTGATTGGCCCTGTAACTTTATTTTTAATTTAAAATTTAAAATTTAAAATTTATAATGTGAATAACTTCCACATATCCAACTCATGCGCGGTTTTCACTGCTGGGACCATATCAGAATTTTGGTCATTTTTACACTGGTTTGAACGGATTCTGAGACCATTCAAATTTTGGGTTTAAACTGAATTTAAATTCAAAGGTGAGTGTTTTAACCCACTCACAACTTTTGAAATTTCTTATGTTTGTTAAATTATATTTACGTTATGATTCGAAAATTTATTATGACTGTCTGGTATATTTTAATCATCATCTTAGTTAATTTGAATTACATTGTTATATAAATTTATTATTGAATATAAATTGCCAGTTAAAATACCTGCTATTGATTATCATGTTTATATTGATATTTATTGATTGATTTAGATGATGGTTGTGATGGATGTTGATTGTTGATGTTGGTTGAATGGACGTGTATTTTATACCGTTATAAACTGCAAGTTCGTTATGGATTTTTATTTAATTCGGGATTGAGGTTTAAAATGATATAACCATAAAATTTTAAATTGCGGATTAAAATGATAAATATCCGTATCACTTGACCCTAGGGTAGAGAATTATATACGAACACCGGACTGGTTAAATTAAATGATTTTAAAATCCTTAAAATTTTGAATTTAATCAATTGATGTTTTGAAAATAAAATTTTTGATTTATATGAATTGAAGTGTTATTAAAAAATCAAGTTTTATGTTAAATGCGAATTGGTTTCAAAGGAATGGTTTTAAGAAATGAAATTGAAATTTTAAAGTCAAATTTAAAATATAAGTGAAATTGGTCAGAATTGCGTTATTTGAGTTGTGGAAAAATATAACGTTTGAAATGCATCGGAATTGGAATAATTTAAAGTCACAGTTTCTTCCAAAATTCATACTTCCAAAATAGGTTAAATAGGTTCGCTTTGAAAATGTAAACCAACTACACAATAGTTTGTCAGACATACAACCATCAAGTCTGTTCTGGGTTCGAACAGAACCGAAGGCACTTCCGAAGAAGCCCTTGCAATCCGTGTATGCACAATCCCGATCGGACTTCCCATCACTTAGGAAATCTCTATACCGTAGCTACTCAGTGTAGAGAAAATCGATAGGTCATCCTATCGTTCTCGCAAATACCCGGTCTTCACCACCGGTCTTCAATGCTATCCATAACGACTTATCATTATTCGGAATGGGTTATATGACACAAAGTCCTCTCCCGGCTAAACCGAATAATGAGCGTAGTATTTAAAAACATATGGATATGGGATTTCAGTTAAGTCACAGCTTAATGATTCCAAACTTTCTTTCAAATCGTTTAAACCAATTACCATTTCAAATCTTTTAAACAAAAAGATTTATTTCACAAAGTTCACCCAGTTTCACAAAGATCTGTTTCCAGATTCAAAACAATTTCCATTTCAATAGGATAAATTCATTTGAATCTTTAATCAAAGATTTAGTTTGTAGCTTTCAAAACTCGTTTCCAAATATTTATTCATAACTGGAAAACTATTTCAATTCAAACTTAAAATCTCTTTAAAATGGTTTGAAATTCATTTCTCATATGAAAGCTTTTATCATTTGGAAACCACAGTTTTATTTCAGGAAAATCCGATTTCATTTATACAAGTTAAAATCTTTGAGTAAATTCAACTTTCCAAAACAATACCTTAAAAAATGGTTTAAAACCCGTATAACTTGTATAATTATATTCAAATCATAAATACTGAATATAGAATTCAATTTCAGATATTGAATTCCAATTTGAATCAAATTATTCAAATCTCAAATCTTTATTAAGTTATTCAAAATAACTTTTATTTTTAAAACACCTTTTCAAAGGCTCTCCATATTAAACCCAATCCATTTCCAAAATTGTTTGGATTTAAAATTCAAATTCAAAATTATTTTTAAAAATCTGTGACTTAACCGATTTCTACGTGCAATCCATATTTGTGTGTGTACAAGTATAGTCCAGGGGTTTTACATAATAGTGCACAGCATCAATCATTACAGTTATGTCAATATCGATAAGCGGTATAATTCATAACACTTATCTTCATTTACAGATCACAGATAAAATAAATTTATCAATGACAACGATCCATTATTCAATTCGATGTGGGTTTCGGATAATCAACTGGAATCCGACTCCCTGTCGCATCGAAATTCAAATGTCGTTTTACGGGCAAAGGAGTTTTCACAGACATACGAAAACAAATCACAACTCACAGTACAGCATAAGGCAGTTCACATCACATACTATCATAATCAGAAGCAGAAATATCAATCCAATACACGACATTTGATGATAGTCAATCATCTTTGATTTAAAGTGAAGGTGAATTTAAAGGAACCACATAATCATTTTTATTGATTTATTTAAATTAATGATTAACTATTGTTAATGATTAATTAATTAAATTTTATTAATTATTCCTTAATCAATTACCTTAATTAACTACAAATTGTAAATTAATTAACTTTAATTATCCAATTAAAAATTTGTAATTACAATTAGATTAAACACTTAATCGTGAATTTAATCAAATCTTTAATTTCAAATCGACTAATTTCTAGTCATTTAGTTAATTACAATTTTAAATTTAATTTAATCATCTTAATTACCCTTTTTTTAAAAATAAAAAATTTATCTTAAAAAAATCTTCTTTGAACTTTGGAAACATATTATTATTATATAAATTTTTTAATGTTAATTAACTTTAACATTTAACTTAAATTATCTCTTAATTAAAACATTACTTAGGATTCTAAAAACATGCTAAAATAATTAAAACTTGAAATAAGTTCTTAACTTAAATCGTTAAACACTTGTGCTCTTTGTTGACACTAAAATTTGCTTTACCATTTTTTTCTTTAAATTTGCAAAACTAAATCCCTTTCTGAAAACAACCCGAGCTAACCCCTGGTTTTACTCGAGTATCGCTTCGGGTTTCTCTTCCCTCTTCCACGAGTCAACCCCCTCTCCCTCTCGCGTTGTTCTTCTTTTTTTTTTTCTTTTTTTTTTCAAGTTGAGTAAGTTTAAACGAAAACATCAGGCACCTAACTCACGAACTCGAGCACGCACCGAAGCATTCACCCACCTTTCTCGAGCATCTACTCGCGTCGCTTTCCACCATCTACCTGACACCACGATAACGTGCCCGTGCACGTGCACGGCACGTCGCAGTCGCTCCGGCGAACCGTGCGACCACCGGCAAGTCACGAAAACCCTCTGCACCTGAAAACAGAACTTGGTTCGAACCCAAAATCTCAAGATCAAAATCTACCTGTTCGTTCCAACTACCACTCGAATACACCAAACCCAAAATGGCTCGTCCCCCACACCGACCACAAAACTGTCCCCACTCCATCCACGCCTCTGTCCATGTCTCGAGTACCTCCCCTCCAAAACTCGCCACGCTCGACGCATTGACGCGTGTACACGAGCCCAAAATCCAAACACCAAACCTCACACTCCTTAAACCCTAGTTCCAATTTATCCTATCAATTCTTGCAACAAAAAAAATTGTTTTCATTTTTCCTGAAATCATTGATGGCCGTACTTGCTCCATGCCAAGTTTCACCATTCGAAAATTCTTCGGCCATCAGAATTTGATCAAATGTATTTACTGATCAACTGCAAATTGCTAGTGAAATACTTAACTAAAAATCCCATTTTTGTTTTAAAAATCATACTTTTGTGCGTAGATTCAAACCATGTACTTGAATTAACAATTTAAAACACTTGAATTAAACATAAAAAATTTTGTTGGCCTGTAAATCATCTTCCCAGTTGATATGCTTCACTTGCAGGTCAAAAGAATTTTTTAAAACTTGATTGATGTTCAAACAAACTTACTTTGTTCTAAAAGGTAAGCCTATAAATGATTGAGCGAAGAGATTTTGAATTTTGTTTTATCTACTTAACTCTGTAAAAAAAAACTGTATATTCAAAACTTTACAGAATACCCATGAACACAGAACTATATAAACAAATACATATGCAAATATATTATTATCAAGAAGACATACACATAGATTTAATTAAACTTAGATCTTTTAAACATATGTTCACTCACCTGGAACAAGATTGAACAGAGAGAAAACTGTATATTTGAAACTCCAGATTTTGATTTTTTTTCCTTGAACCCTGTCTATATTTTTTTTCTTTTTTAGCTGAGTTGAAATTTGAGTTTCAGTTGTAAAATTTGGTTTCTGAGATGCTAAGTTATGATGATCGAGCAAGACAAATTATGGATGTGTTTATATAAAGAAAAAACTTTGTACAGGTGATTATATTGCCTTTGTACAAATACCAGAGATTTTTTTTTCTTTCTCTCTTATTGTTTGACTATGTTGAAGTTGGTGGCTGAGATGATATAGCATTAATTGCTAGAGTCCTTTATGTTTTCATTTGCAAGCTATTACTTGTACTTGTTTATTTGTACAAAGATATTTTTTTTATACTTTGTTTCTGTTCTTGCCTGCATTGTTTGTCTCGGCTGAAAACATTTTATAATATTTTGAATTGACCAATGTTGTGTACTAAGATATCTTGCATTAATTGCTTTTGTCTTGTGTTGTGTGTGTGTGTGTGTGTGTGTCTATATAGATATATATATATATATATATATATATATATATATATATATATATGTATATATATATATGTATATGTATATATGTATATATATATAAAGAAAAAACTTTGTACAGGTGATTATATTGCCTTTGTACAAATACCAGAGATTTTTTTTTCTTTCTCTCTTATTGTTTGACTATGCTGAAGTTGGTGGCTGAGATGATATAGCATTAATTGCTAGAGTCCTTTATGTTTTCATTTGCAAGCTATTACTTGTACTTGTTTATTTGTACAAAGATATTTTTTTTATACTTTGTTTCTGTTCTTGCCTGCATTGTTTGTCTCGGCTGAAAACATTTTATAATATTTTGAATTGACCAATGTTGTGTACTAAGATATCTTGCATTAATTGCTTTTGTCTTGTGTTGTGTTGTGTGTGTGTGTGTGTGTGTCTATATATATATATGTGTATATATATATATGTATATGTATATGTATATGTGTGTGTATATATATATATATGTATATGTATATGTATATATATATATATGTATATATATATGTTTGTTTGTTTCTTTTGCAAGCCATTGAATATATTTACATTTTTCTTTTGTTTCATACTTGCTTACAAGCTTATCCTATTTGTATTGTATAGGCAGTTTGCTTTGTTTTGTGGATATTTTATTTTCTGAAATGACTTTTTAACTTGCCTAATTCACATACAACATATATGTACTTCAGATGAAAATTGTTATAGTTATTTGTATTTATGTTGCCTTATAACCGTAAAATTTAATTATTAACATAAATTCTTGAATTTTTTTCTATTTATGGTTTAACTATCAAGTATTAAATTTATAACATACATTTTAATCTATACTTTATACTTATTTTCAATATTGATAGGATAATTTTTATTTTAAACATTTTATAAATTTTTAAAGAAAATGAATTAAGACACAATTTATACATTAAATAAATAATCATACATATTTATTTTTTCCAAGTATAACCTTTCAACGAAAATTCATTTTGAATTCCCAAATCAAAATTTTGTTTATATCCAATTTAACTGAAAATATTTAATTTGAGTTTCAAATCCAAATTCTAAAACAAATAAGTATACACATCTTATTAAATTTGAAAAATTCAAACAAATCTATAATTTAGCCCAAAAATTTAATTTAATTCCAAATTTAAACTCGTCTTTAAATCGGGATCGTTACAGCCCCTTTACGGCATGCGATATCCGAGAACTAACACACATTGCCATATTGGCTCAGGTGCCTAATCTACCGCATCACTCGGTCCGAGCACACTCTGGCACGAACTTTTAAATTTATAGATTCATCCCTAAAACGGGTACAAGACCGGTCAAAAATACTCGATGACCGGTATGGTGTACTAGCCCAAGACAATTCTTGGGTTACTCCAGGTTGTATTTTTATTATTTTTAACTCTTTGTTCTTGGGATGTCTTAGCCTTTGATCTTCATACTTACGTAATATACATTCATAACAAAACATACTATTTTCCCTGTAAGTTTTTATCCGTTTTATTTTTTAAAATTATAATTTCTTCAACTTTCTTATATTTATATAAATTATACAAATTCAATATACATAGTTAATATCCTCAATAAAATTAAAACATATGTATTCGATCTCTTGAAATCTAACCTTTATTTTTAAACCGTATTATATATATATAAATCATATTTATAATGTTGTCAACATTTAGTGTACTTTAACTTTTGAAATCAGTTACGTGCCATTTTGATGTGGTTATATACACCAAAGCATTAATATATGAATTTGGACTGCTTTTCATATATTATAATATTTGTGTATGTGATTCGTGTAAATTTTAATAGAATTGCATAAAAATACTTTTTCGCCCTAATATCATAATATCAAATCTAAGAAGATAGATTCATATCAATAGGACAAACTTAAAAGGCCCAAATCATAAAATCTGTATATTTGGACCTTTTCTGCAAAACAATTTAATATTCTCATATTAATTCGAACAAATTGTACAAGAATGCTTAAAGAATAGGTTTTGGTCTGTAAACGTCATATTTCATCGTAGCAATTTGCTCATATAAGATCAACTTGATCTATCCTTCATTTCACTATGATTTTCCAAATTTTATGCCTCATTTTCGTATATTTAACATATAGAATTTAGATGCACATTATATTACACATCTGCTCATTTAACTACACAGAGATAAGTCATTATTCATGCTTGGCAAAGTTTTCAAATTCAGATAGCCTAATTTCGGAATTACACATTTAGTTACCAAATATTATTAAATCATGATATCAAGAGAGTAAATATAAAATTTACTATGATCAATTTCTTCCAATTCCAAACCCACTAGCCTTACTTTTTTTCGCTATGCAGAGATAGCACTCCTTCAATTCGCTGTTATAACACCACCAGTGATCCCTAAGCATTCTTTCTTGCTTCTCTCTTCGATTTGAGACCTTATTTTCATAATTTGGCTTTGATTTTGAATATTATGGTTAATTAGAGCATCAGGGGAGAAGAGACGGATGTGAAATTAGTTTTTTGAAATGGAAAGTGGGATACGTATATCCTTTCTGAGTCAAAGGAGATAAACAACTATAATCTACTCGAAAATTAAAATCTAGGCTTCAGATTACGTGGCGTCGGTGCAACTTGACGATGTTTTCGGTCTAATTTCCTTCATACGAGCTCCGAGCGACACAAAGAAATATATCGTTCAAATCCAAAAAACGAGGGGGTTGTGATGGCGCAAGTTTTTTGACCAAATTCCAATGTCTGAAAAATGAACATTTTACACATCCTTCATTTTAATTTATTTAATTAATCCATCAATTCCACTATTTTTCATATTAACATGTTTTTATTATTTGGTTAGAATATTATTTAAATTTTCAAGATATTAGATTTCTCCCCACTAAAATCAATTTTGTCCCCAAATTAAAATACTAAGCCAGCTCTATTCTAAGTCAAAAACCAAAATTAAGCCTGTTGTAACTTATAATATTGCCCCTTTATGGCATGCGATATGCGTGTACTAACAACACACATTGGCACATAGGCTCAAGTGCCTAATCTACCACGTCACTCGGTCCGAGCACACTACGGAAATTAGGCACGCACCTTTAAATTTATAAATTACGGCCTAAAATGGGTCTAGGACCTGTCAAAAATACTCGTCGACTAGTACGGTGTACTAGCCCGAGACAATTTTTTTTTACTCCAGGTTGTATAAATTTCTATAATATTGTATTTTTATTATTTTTAACTCTCTGTTCTTGAGATTTCTTTCCTTTTGATCTTCATACTTACGTAATATACATTCATAACAAAACATACTACTTTTCTTGCATGTTTTTATCCTCGTTATATTTTTTAAAATTATAATTTCTTAAACTTTCTTATATTTAAGTAAATTATATAAATTCAATATACGTAGTTTATGTCCTAAATAAAATCATATTTCTTACTTAAAACATATGTATTCGATCTATATCAATCATCTATATATATATATATATATATATATATATATATATATATATATATATATATATATATATATATATATATATGTTATCACCATTTAGTGTACTTTAACTTTTGAAATTAATTTCGCGCCATTTTGGTGCGGTTGTATACACAAAACCATTAATATACGAATGGACTGCTTTTCATATAATAAATGTTTGTGTGTATGAATTCATGTAAATTTTAATACAATTACATAAAATACTTTTTCGACCTGGTATCATCATATCAAATCTCAGAGGATATACTCATTTCATTTGGACAAATTCAAAAGGCCCGAATCATAAAATTTGAACTTTTGGACCTTTTCTGCAAAAAACTTAATATTCTCATAATAATTCGAACAAATTGTACAAGAATGCTCAATGATTACGTCTAGTTCTGTAAATGTCATATTTCATGTTAGCAATTTGTCATAAAAGTTTAACTTGATCTATCCTTCATTACACTACAATTTTCCAAATTTTATGCCTCATTTTCGCGTAGTTTCCATATAGAGTTTAGATGCATATTATATTACACCTTTAGCTCGTTTAACTACAGAAAAATAAATCATTATTCATGTTTGGCCAAGTTTCCGAAATTCAGAGAGCCTAATTTCGAGTTTACACATTTAGTTACCAAATATTATTAAATCATGAAATCAAGAGAGTGAATATAGAATTTACTATGATCGATTTCTCTCGATTCCAAATTCTCTAGCCCCACTTTCCCTCGCTTTGCAGATATAGCACTCCTTCAATTCGCTGCTATAACATCTCCTGTGACCCCTAAGCATTCTTTCTTGCTACTCTCTTCGATTTGGGACCTTAATTTCTTAATTTGGCTTTGATTATTGATATTTTGGTTAATGAGAGCGTCCGGCAAGAAGAAGAGACAGATGGCAAATTAGTTTTCTGAAATGAAACGTGGGATACGTATCTCTTTTTTATGTCAAAGGAGATAAACAACCGTAATCTGTCCGAAAATTAAAATTCGGATTCAGATTACGTGGCGTCGGTGCGACTCGACGACAATTTCGGTCCGATCTCCTTCATACAAACTCCAAGCGACACAAACAAATATATCGTTCAAATCAAAAAAACGAGATGGTTGTGATGGCGCCAGTTTTGTCACCGAATTCCAATGTCTAAAAAATGAACATTTTACCCAACCTTCTTTTCAATTTATTTAATCAATCCATCAATTCTACTATTTTTCATGTTATCATGTTGTTCTTATTCAGTTAAAATATTATTTGAATTTTCATGGTATTACATTCTCCCCACTAAAATGAATTTCGTCCCCAAATTCAAAAACTAAGCCGCCTCTATTCCAAATCCAAAACTAAAATTAAGCCTGTTGTAACTTATAAATATTGCCCTTTTACGGCATGCGATATCCGTGTAGTACACATATTGCCACATAGGCTCTGATGCCTAATCTACCACATCACCCGGTCCGAGCGCACTTAGGAAATCAAACAAGAACCTTCAAATTAATAGATTTCGGCCTAAAATGGGTCCAGGACCTATCGAAAATACACAATGACCAGTACGGTGTATGACCCCGAGACAATTCTTGGGTTACTCCAGGTTTGTATTTTTATTATTTTTTAACTCTTTGTTCTTGTATTTAAATAAATTCTATAAACTCAATATACATAGTTTATATTCAAAATAAAATCATTATTCTTAGCAAAACATACGTATACGATCTCTAGAAATCAAATCTTTAGTTTTAAACCGTATTTTATATATTTAAATCATTTACACATGTTATCACCGTTTAGTGTAAATTTTAATAGAATTACATAAAATACTTTTTCGACCTGATATCATCATATCAAATCTCAGAAGATAGATTCATATCATCATATCAAATGCTTTTGCAATATTCCTATCTATTATTTTGGAAATTTATAATTCTTCCGTTTTACTGGATGGAATTTCAATGAGTTAGGTTTATAAGAACTATGAACCTCTAGTTTTTCAATCAAAAAATTTTGAATATGTATTTTTTCATTTATTTTGATATATCCTTGTTATCACCTTATAGTTTAGTGTAATCATATAAATTTTCATATTGATTATTTGACTACTGAATAAAGTTATAAAACACATGATTTTCATGTATCTACATGAGAGGAAAAAAAACTAGTATGTTTAGATTTACTATCTGAACCATAAAAATGATTTTGAGAAATAAACTGTCGTTACCTTATTTGAAACTTTTCAAAATTAAATTTTGAAACATTGGGAAGTTTCCATAAAATTGAATTTTAAACTTTGGAACATTTTTATAAATCAAATCTCTTGAACTATGAAATTTAATTGGGAATTGTTCTATAAAATTGTAAGTTACTAGAATGGATCTATTATGAAATATATTGTATTTTGGATATGGAAACAATAACATTTCTGGAAATTTGAACCTTCAAAAATGTAGTTATCTGTATTCCTTATTTCGTCTAATTTTGATTTAATTTGCATAAAATTTTTAGCTCTGACTCGAGTGTATTATTTTCCTTTACGCTCGGGTCAGCCTGAGTATTTTCAATGTATTGAGACCGTTTTATTTTAGAGGATGAAGACGGAGATGATTCTACTATTTATTATAATTATTCCACAGCATCATGTGTTCCGCTGCATTATTTGTTTATTTCGTATGTATGTATAACTCTAATTTGAATCGTAAAAGTATAGTCAAATGATATTTGTAAAACAGCTTCATGAACTGTTTATTTGATTATTATATTTTGTCGTTCCGCTACGAGATTCTGTGTTTTGTTTTCTTTCTTTTCTTTTATTTTCTTATTTACCCCAATAGCAATCCTCCTTTTTGAATGGTTTGAATTAGACATGTGTGGTTTATTATTGATTTAAACCGTCTAAAATAGTGGGTCGTTACATATTATATGTAAGCCATCCAAATTTTAAAATTAATGGTTTCATGTATATAATCACATGAAAATGGCACGAAATTGTTTTCAAAAGTTAAAGTGCACTAAAATGATGTAATTTATATATATGACTTATACATATAAAAATATGGTTTAATAATAAAGATTTGATTTCAAGATTATGTCTTAGTAAGAAATATAATTTTATTTGGAATTCAAACTATATATATTGAATTTATATAATTTATTTTAATATAATAAAGTTAAAGAAATTATAATTTAAAAAATAAAACGAGTATAAAGACTTACGGGTAAAATAGTATGATTTGTTATGAATGTATATTACGTAAGTATGAGATCAAAAGCTAAAAAATCACAAGAGCAAAGAATTAAAAATAATAAAAATGTACACTATTCAAGAAATATATATATCCTGGAATAACCCAAGAATTGTCTCGGACTAGCGCATTATATTGGTCGTCTAGTATTTTTGACTAGTTCCTAGGCCTATGTTAGGCGGGAATATGTAGATTTAAAGGCTCTTCTTTCCTGAGTATGCTCGGTTCGAGTGATGGGGTAGCTGACGCACCCAAGCCTGTGTGGCGGTGTGTGTTAGTACACGGATATCGCATGCCGTAAAGGTGCAATATTTAAAAGTTATAGGCTTAATTTTGGTTATTGATTTGGAATAGAGGCGGCTTAGTTTTTGAGTTTGGGGACGAAATTCTTTTAATGGGGAGAATGTAATGCCACGAAAACACAAATAATATTTTAATTAAATAATAATAATGATATAATCATATGAAAAATAGTGAAATTAATGTGATTAAATAAATTAAAAATAAGGAGAGGGTAAAATGGTCGTTTTTGACTTCTGAATTTAGTGACGAAACTAGCGCCACCGCAACTGTATCATTTTTCTGATTTGGACGGCATATTTGATTGTATTGCTCGGAGCTCGTATAATGGAGATGTGACCGAAAACGTCGTCGAGCCGTACTGACGCCATGCAATTTGAGTGCGAATTTGAATTTTTAGGGAGATTGAAGTTGTTTATCTCCTTTGTCTCAAAATGGAGATGCTTATCCCACTTTCCATTTTAGAAAATTAATGCTATCATTAACCATAATCCCCAAAATCAAAACAAAAATAAGAAATTAAGGTCCTAAATCGAAGAGAGCAAGTAAGAATGCTTTGAGTCACTGGACGTAATAGAACGGCGAAGGAAAGTGAGGCTAGAGGTTTGGAATTGGGAGAATCGATCATAGTAAATTTATATTTACTCTCTTGATTTCATGATTTTCTAAGATTATATTTGGCAGCTGAATGTGTAATTTCGAAATTGGCTCTCTTATTTTTCGAAAACTTTGCCTAATATGAACAATGATTTATTTTTGTGTTGTTAATTGTGCAAATGGTGTAATATAATGTATGTCTAAACTCTATATGTAAACTAAGCGAAAATGATGCACGAAGTTTGGAAAATCAAAGTTAAATAATTGATATATCAAGTTAATATTATATGAGCAAATTGCTGAGATGAAATATGATGTTTAAGGACCTAAACAAAATCTTTGAGCATTTTTATATGACTTGTGCGAATTAATATGATAATATTACATTTTCGTTCAAAAATAATCCAAAAATACAGATTTTAAAATTCGCGCCATTTAAATTTGCCGAATTGATATGATACATTTTTCTGAGATTTAATATTATGACATTGGCTCTACAAATCATTTTTATGTAATTTTATTTAATTTATACAAATTTATATACACAAACATTATATATTATATGAAAAACAGTCCAATTTTGAATATTAATGGCTTGGTGTATATAATCTTATCAAAATGGCATGAAATTGATTTCAAATGATAAAGTGCACTAAATGGTGATAACATGTATATATTAGTGAAAATTAGGCCTACGTCCTTTTAATTAAACTTAGTCCACGTAAATTCCTCCCGTTTGAAAACTTATATTTTTGATCCCTACTTTTACTTGCGGCTAGATTTATTCCATAAATACCCTTGGTTACCTATTGCTCTTATTTTAATGGTGGTCGTGATTTCAATTGCAAGTTTTTAATTCTGATTCAGTTCGATCATTGTTTTATGATATTATTTCAGATTCATGACTTTATCTTCTTCCAGGTAAAATATTGTTGGATTTGTAGTCGATTTTGTTTTTTGTTATTTTTGTTATTTCAGATTCATGACGATTGCAAATGATGTTATTTTTGTTCCATTTGTTTTTTTAAAAGTGAATGAAAAAATTAATGTGTGTGTATAGGGTAATGTTCGATGATATATTTTGTTAGCTTTGATTAAGTTCAGATTTGTCTCGAATTATTGTAGATATTTTACAGACTTATCCGCAAATAATTTGAATATGTACGGTGAAAATGCTACGTAAATTACTAATAGTTGCTGATTTATCTGCAATTTTTTATAATTATTGCTTACATATCGGCAAATAATATTGGTTTTCACTATGTTTGATTAAGATCGGACTTCTGCTGATTTATCTGCATTTTTTTGAAATATTGCTTACATGTCAGCAAATGATATTGCTTAAATATAAGCATATTATTATTATTGTGTGCTGATTTATCTGCAGTTTTTTAGAATTATTGCTCACATATCAGCATATAACATATATATCCTGGTTTTTTTATTTATTTTTTTGTAGTTGTAATTCTGTTTTGTTTTTAAATTAAAGTGTTCCTGGTGATGCTGGAGTGCTTGTGGTGTTGAAGTTTGGATAGGCTAGCTTTTCGTTACGTCTTCAATTTGATAGTTCGGTTGTTATGTTGAGAAGTGCTATTTGTGGTAAATGGACAGAATTGAGTTCATTATCATTTGAATCATGCTATGTTAGAGATGGATTGAGAAGGAATATTGAAACTAATATTGTGTAACGATCCCGGATTTTTGCTAACTTTAAATTGCTAATTAATTTAATTTTTGAATAAAAATTGTGAAATTCATTCGTAAGCTGATTTGTGTTTCTCCTAATTTAAATAAAAATACGTGTGTTTATTTTATTGAAGTATAATTAAGTTTTAAAAACGATTCCTTTAGAAGTTAAATATCTATGTGTACATATAGGAATGCAGATGAAAAATAAGACAATACTTATTAAAGTTAAAATAAATTAGAAATAGTAATAGATATATATAAGATAAATTAAAATATCAAGTGATTTCACTAGAATAAATTGTAACAACATATTAAAATAGAAGTTTGTTTATATTACAAAGTAACAAGACAACAAAATTATATACATAAGTATGAAAAAAGAATATACATTCAAGTATGAAGCTTGCAAAGGAAGACATTAGATATATTCAAGCATGAACAAGCTAATAAAGTGTAAATATGAAACAAGAATTCATAAATATCTATAAACAAGACAAAGGCAATTAATGCTTGAATCTTAGCACACAAAAATATTATCATTTCAGCCCACCAAAGCAAGAAATGAAATCGGCTGAGTCAAAGAAACCAAGAAAATTTATACAAATATCTTAGCATACCACAAAATCTTATCAGCCGTAATCTTGTTTAATCAAACAAAGAAAAAAATATCTCTGGTCTGATATTGTACAAACAAGAATTATATCACCCTGTTCAAAGAAAATTATATCATCCTTTACACTTCTCCTATATATCAACCATCTTCATTTCAGTTTCGTCCATTTACTCAAAGTAAACCTGAAATAACATCATCTCAAAGCTTAAACAGATTTCAACTTTAAACAACAACATGAACTCGTATAAAACCAGAGAATCAAAAAGAGATTTCAGCTTGCAAGTTTCAAAGCCTGTTCCAAACAAGCTCTGTTCTTTTTCTGGAAAGATGTGAGTAACACCACTCTTAAATAAACTTAATGTATCTGTAATTTGTTGCATGATGAATATCTGGAAAATAAAGATGATTATGTGATTTTATGGATGTACAGTTGTATGTCAACCTGATGTTATCTGTGCACCTCTGTTCAAATTCTCCCAGCAAATTTTTTGAATTGAATTCATATTCTCTTATTATAATTACAGTTAGTATTTAAACTATAACCAAACTTGTTTGTTAAAGGATAGATAGAGATTAAAATGTGTTTAAACTTAATTAAACTAAATGTTGCTCTGGAAAGCATAAGAACAGGAATGTTTAAAACTTTGTCAAAATTCAAACACTTTTATTTATCAATTCAAGCACGTAAATTGAATCAATAACCAGAAACATGATTTTTAAATAAAACATCATAATTTTTAGTTAGGTTTTAAAGGTGCAGGTCTGAGTTCATCAAAATATGGGTTTTTGATGATCTCTGATATGATCCACGGGTTTGTGGTGACCGAGATCTTGGCTGGAGGTGCAGGAGTGAATGGTGGTTGCAGGAAAAATATTGGTATTGTGGTTTGATGGTCGTGGTGGAGGCGGCAAGTGTTTGAAGTTCAGAACCATAGTTTTTAACAAGATTGATTTTTGTGCTGGTTCGACTACCCCAATGCATCGAGTTCAATGCATTTCTAGGGGATGGAATAGGGGAGGCTGATGAGTAATTTGCCGGAGTCGTAAGAGTTCTGGTGGTCGGGGCATGGCAAACGAAGCGTTGACATGTTGGGTGGTGATGGGTTTTGTTATTTTCAGGTTTAGGTATTCGAACTCGAATTTCGATTCTCGAGGAATGACGTAGTTCAGATGATCGGGGATTGATGTACTAATGATAGACGACTTGCTCGACGTGGCAGCGTTGGCCGGAGGAGTTCGTCGGCACCGTGCACGTGCACGGTGCTCTTTATTTTCTGGTGAACTGGGTTCTGTTTTGCTCGCGTATTTGTTTCGAGTTTCACTCGAAGTAGATGGTCGGTTGGCTCGAAGTCCTTAAGTGTTGAGCTCGTAGTAAAGAGAAGTTGCCTCGGGTTATTTTGTTTTGCTACAGGTTTTGAACAAAACCTGATAGTAAATCTGACAGTAAATCTAAAATTAAAGCAAATTTAAATAAAACTTAAATTGCGAGATAGTTTTAAAAGCAAGTTCAAATCTAGATGAAGCTAGATTCAAAATGGATTTGAATCTTAAAGTTTTAAAATATTTAAAAGAGGGTTTTCAGGTTTTAAACCAAACCCGACAGTTTTTCTAAATTCTAAAATTCAATTTAAAAAAAAAACTGAAACAGAATTTATACTGACTCAAAAGATAAGTTTAGTTTTCAAATAAACTTTTGAATCGTAAGTTTTAAAATGAATTGGGATTTTCAATCAAGAATTTAAAATCAAGATTTAAATCAAAGGTTTAAAATAAATGTTTAAATTAGTGGACTCAAGTCTCTTTGAATCCAGATCTGAGAATTTAAATTAGTTTTTGAATCTGAATGTTTAATCAAGTTTAAATCAAATATTTTTTTAAAAAGTAATTTGTTTTCAAATATTTGAATTGGATTTGATTAAGTTCTTGTATAAAAAAGGATTTGATTAAAAAGTTAAATAATTTGTTTTAACTTGAATTGTAAGTTAAAATATAATGTATTTTTAAAGCTTAAATTTTAAATAATAAAAATATTTAAGTAATTTAATCAGAACTTTTCTTTTATACGTTTATAAATTGATATTTAAATTTAGTTAATGTTTACATATATAATCATTTTGAACCTTAAATTCAAAATGAAATTTGAATCTAAATTTAGAAGTGTAATGTTTAAATACACTTTAATGTTAATGAAGTCATTAAATAAAAAAATGGATTACCCTAGAGAAAATTAAGGTATTAAATTGATTTAATGAATAAGATAATCAAGGGATGACTTATTTATAAATTAATGATTTAGGTTAATTTATAAGAGATTAATTAGGAAAGTAATTAAAGAATTTATTATTAGTTAATGAAAGTCATTAACTAAGGTTATTTAAATAATTAATTAATGTAATTAGTTTTAAAAATTAATTAAATCGATTAATTAATGATAATCATTTGTGAAATTGTGTAGGGGTAATTACTTTAAGGTAAGTAATTAAAGGTTTACTTTCATAAAATAATTAATTAAGGGTTTGATTAATTATGTAATTAGTTTAGAGGTTAATTTAGTTAATGTGATTAATTAAGAATAATTAATTATAGTGTTTGATAAATTAATTTATATCAAATTATTTGTAATTAATAAATCAGGATTGGATAATTAATTCATAAGTAATTAATTTAATTGGAAATAAATTGAATTAATTAGGATTAAACAATTAATCAATCCTGCTTATAAATGATTATTGAATGCTTGGCCTTACTTATGAATGATTGTATTATATGAGATGTCTAGAATTGATTGTCCTATCTGATCTGTGATATTTTGTTCTGTGGATTGAGCTATGCACAAATTTATTCATTTATTTGTGATACATTTGTATATTATCTATGAACTTGTGAATGAAAGATAAGCGTTATAGTTTATACCGCTTATTAACTATATTTTTGTGTTTTGATATGTGATGATGATGTTGTTGCACTATTGTGTTAAACCCCTGGACCACACCATACGCACACAAATTTGGATTTCATGAGGAAATCGATTAAGTCACTTATTTTTGAAATGATTTTTTAATAGACAATTTGAATTCAAATGGTTTGGAAATAGAATCGGGTTAAATGTGAAAGCTTTTGAAATGAAATTTCAAGATAAAATTTATTTTTGGATAACTTGATTACGCCTTGCAGTTTAAATAATTTGATTTGAATTTGAATTCTAAATTTGAAATTGAATTCTATGATTTGAAACTAGGGATTAAAGATGTTATACAAGTTATATATGGGTTAAACCATTTTAAAGGTATTAATTTGGGAATTTGAATGTAATTCAAAGGCTTTAACTCGTGCAAATATAATTGGATTCTTCCGAAATGAAAACTATTTGTTTTCAATTAACTAAAGCTTTCACATAAGAAATGAACGTCCAATTTGAGTTAAAAGGATTTCTAGTTTAAAATGAAAATAATTTCCAGGTTATGGAAACGGTTTGAAAGCTATAAATTAAATCCTTGTTATAAAAATTGAATGAGTTAATCCAATCGAAATGGAAATTGTTTTGAAATCCGTAAATGGATCTTTGTGGAACTGTGTAAACTTTGTGAAATAAATCTTTTTGTTTAAAGATTTGAAATGGTAATCTGTTTAACCATTTAAAGAAAAGTTTTGGATTTTATAAGTTGTGACTTAACTGCAATCCCATATCCATATGTTTTGAAATATTGCGCTCATTATTCGGTTTAGCCAGGAGAGGACCTTGTGTCATATAACCCATTCCGAATAGTAATACGCCGTTATGGATAGCATTTGAAGACCGGTGTTGGAGACCGGGTATTTGTGAGAACGATAGGGTAACCTATCGATTGTCTCTGCACCGAGTAGCTACGGTATAGAGATTCCCTAAGTGATGGGAAGTCCGATCGGGATTATGGATACCGGGATTTGCAAGGGCTTTTTTCGAAGTACCTTCGGTTCTGTTCGAACCCAGAACAGACTTGTATGATTGTATGTCTGACACTACACTTTGAGATATAAAGCAGATTTCTTTCAAATACATATCTGTTGGTGGCGAAGAATTTATTCACTTAGCTTAACGCCCTTCTCTGAGACGTACGAGCTCAGAGGTTATGTAGTTGAAGATTATCAGCGATATACTCCCAATTTGGTAGTGTGGCATGCTAAGTGTTGCTGTGTGTTGATGATCATCTGTTGATCATCTGTGATTAAAGCATGGCTTTTGTATAAAGCATAGCTTTGTGGACGAGACTGCATCAGGACCTCATACCCCGGAAATGGTCGAACCAGGAAAGATGCGGCAAGGTTATAAGGGTCGCGCCCTTTAGGGTGTGTCATTCCCTTCTGGTAAAGGGTGGTATTATGGTATGAAGCCCAGATATTTACCTATATAGTGGGCTTCAATCTCATTTACTGTGTGGTTGTTGCTTTGTGGTTTAGAGGCGCCTCGGATAAAGGTCCCAAAGGACCGGGGGGTGGCATGCTCGAGTAGTAGTTAGTTACCTAGTTACAGAGGTAACCCGACCTTGTGTTGGCAGAGATCCGGTTAGGTTCTAAGGACGTCCCGCCAGAGGCGTACCGATGGGTAGTGGGAAGTTCCTTAGCCCGACCATTTGTTGGAAATCCATTCATCCAATACGTACTTTGTACGGTTTTAGTTGTAGAACATGCCATTTACTTATGGTGGTCACCATTGTTTAGATGGTAGCTATAGTAGGCATAGTTCGGAATGTCTATGCTGGCTAAGATTAATATTATACTTTCGAAATGTTTTCCACTATGCACTAATAATAATATTGAAAAGAAATTTTCTCGTATCAAGCATGTTTGACTATCATAAGGAGAAATCTCCACCAATTCTTCGTTTGCAATGTGTGTATGGTCCTTATGCTAGTTTCATTTTCCAAAAAACATTACGAATTTATTTTAAATTCTTTTGTTGTCTGTTTTAAAGGATAAACTGTTTTCGTTGCTCACACCAGTCCCATGACTGACTCGGAATTTATTGTTCATTTTCTAAACTCTGGGTGCCCACAATTTTCCACACGGGCAGTCTAGAATTGAGATTATCAGATAGTCAGGTCTAGTAGATTATCTGGAGTTTGTTCAGTCGCTGGATTTGGACGAGACTTGCTTGTCTCGGTGACACGTGGTGGTGGTTCGAGCTAGCTTTGGATTGGAGCATTGAAATTGGGGATGCATACTATTGAAAATATTGTTCCGCTGCTGCTGTTATCTATTTCTTTCCGCTGCTATTTCTTGTATCTCTGATAGTATTGGTATCTATTGTATCATCTGCTGTATCATATTATATCAGAATTGTATCTGTCATTGTATCAATGTTATATATATTGATATTCCTTTTCTTCCGCTATGTTGTACTTAATGGTGTTATAAGCTCCGACGAACCAGATCGACGTTTGGATCTGCGGCATTTGAATATGAGTGTCGTATTCGGTGCCGTTTTTCGAAGGTCGAGTCGGGCCGCTACATTTTGATATTCAATCTATTTTGTTGTTGGCTACTCATAACCGTGAGGATTACTTTGTTATTGTTGTTATTGTTGTTGTTTCTACTAGTTTTTCAACAACCAATATTAGGTCAGATGTTGTTTCTTGTAGTAGTGATTCCTCATTTGTTAGTACCGGTGATTCTAATATTCAATTCAGGCAGTTATTGAGAAATGATTCCAAACAATCTGTTTTTACGGGCGTTGGTCAACAATTTCCTGGTGGTGTTACTGAATTTAGGCTTAATTTGATGATATATGGTATTAAGACTGGGTACAAGCTTTACTTGTTTAAGAATGATAAGGAAAAAGTTATGGCTGTTTGTTCCCGAACAAAATGTACTTTCAGGATTCATGCTTTTGTCAAGTTTAATTTTCCTGGCTATTTTGTTATAAAGAGATTTCATCCTGAACATACTGGTGGTGCTGGAATTCATGATATTGATGATCCTCCTGTTTCAAGTTAATTGATTAAGTTGTCGGTTTATCATATTCAAGCTAATCCATAATGAAGACCAAGGACATTATTATTAACCTATTTCAAACTGAATATAATATCATTTTGAAGTATTATTTTACTTATAGTGGGAAGAGATTGGCTTTAAAAGATTTACATGGAAGTGATATCATGTCTTATCACCATTTGAAGTCTTTATGTGATGCTGTGCTCAAAACTAATCCTGGTAGTAAAATAGTTTTGCAGTGTAATCCTGATACCCATCAATTTGAGATTGAAGCTTGTGCACATGATTTTCAATTTTGTCGGCATTTAATATTTGTTGATGCCACTTTTATGAAGAGTAGAGCGCAAGGTTGTTTGATGGCTGCTACTGGTAAAAATGGCAATGAAGGTATATTTTTTGTATGCAGTTTGATATATAATTGCATCAATATCTACAATAATTATTATTTGTTGCTGCAATATCATCATTTATTAAAAAGAAAAAATATCTTACTAACAGAAAACATTGTAGAAGCCGAAGCAATTTTACATAAAAGATTGCTGAAAAGTCAGCAATGTTTTTGATACAGTGAGAAATTGTTCTGCAGTAATATATGGTAATAGTTGCAGTTTTGTCTGCACTTTTTCAATATAAGTGCATAGTGTTATGTAATTTGTTCAGTTATTTATATATTTGTTGTTTTATCGGTTTTTTTTTCTATAGTAGTTGCGATTGTGTCTAGTGAAGAAGAAAATAATTGGATTTGGTATTGTGAACAGCTCAAAGATTTTTTGAAAGATGTAGAAATTTTGTTTTCATTTCTAACCGTCATCCTGATATTCTTGTTGCTATTCCCAAAGTGTTTCCAAATTCTATTCATGGTTCATGTTTTTATCATTTAAACAATAATTTAAAAGTTGCTTTAAAATCTGAATTTTCCAAATCAAAAAAGAAATGGTTAATTGATTTGTTTGGACGTATTGCATATGCTTCTAATTTGGATGATTTCAATGTTGCATCGAAGAACTTTAAAGATGTTGGTGGTTCTACTGTGGCAAACATTTTTAATGGAATTCCCTTTGAGTGGTTTGCTAATGTTTTTTTCCCTGCTTGTCGTTATGGTGAAATGTCATCAAATTGTTCAGAGAGTTTCAATAAATTGACTTTGGAAGAAAGACATTTACCAATCACTGCATGAATGGATAACATTAGAGTTAAGTTAATGAAGCTAATTTCTGATCGTCGAGAACTTGCTAGTAGTTGGAATAGTGTTGTATGTCCGGTGAAAGAAAATCAGTTGAAAAGTCTTCATTTGGAAGGTGCTTCGTGGTTTGTTATAAAATCAAGTGAACATGAGTTTGAAGTTCATTCTCCTGTTCGTCAATCTGTTGTTTTAAATAATTGGATTTGTTCTTGTAATTTGTGGCAAGTATATGGTTTTCCTTGTGCTCATGCTGTTAGATGTATTTTGAGTAGTGGAAAGTTAAATGTTTATGATTACATTGAAGATTATTTCAAAGTTGTTTATTTTTTATCAACGTATTCTCATGCAACCAATCCTCTTACAAACTTTTTGAAAGAAGATTTTTGATTGAAGATGTTATTGTAGCACCTCCTAAAGGTAGAAAAATGCTTGGTTGACCATCATCATCTAAGAGGATAAAATCTGCTGGTGAAATTTCAAAGACTATTAGATGTAGCATATGCAAGAAGTTGGGTCATAATAAAAGGACTTGTTCACTGAAACATAAAGTTTTTTTCTTCTTTGGGAAAGTTAAAATGTATGGAGTTGAGTTTATGTTTTTGTTATTCAATTTAATGGCATTTTCTCTGTACTTAGGTTGGATGTTTAATGTTTGTAATGTACCAATCATGGTATGCTTCTATTAATCATTATTGTAGTGTTTTCTGTAATTATTACGATTAATTGCACATATTTCTGTAGTTTTTCTGAATTTTTGCTTACTATTTATACATGTTTTGTGAATACTACTTTTTATATGAAGATGATATTTGTATCATTGTTTGGCACGAAATAAATATGGTATATCCATAAGTATGTGCAATTTTTGTTAATAAATGTGGAGGTATCTGCAATTATTTATTTTTTTTGCTGACATTTCTGCAATTTTTTGGTGCAAGAAATTGGAATACCTAAATATTTGTGGGGATATCCATAGATATATGCTTTTATTGCTCACATTTCAGCAAATATTATGAATAGCTATGATTTGCTTTAGTATTTTGGTAACTGAATTCAATTGTAAGAAATTTATATATATATTTTTTGATAATAAACTTTAATATTGTGTTAATAGAGTAATATTGTCTTCCAACTACGTAAGTTTAGCAAAATATGTATATACATTTTAGAATTCTTAAAGAAACATAACAGTTTGATACATCAAATATTTTGGCTTGCTTCAGAAAGTAAAAACTTTTGTATCAAGCTTTCTTCTAAGCTCCAAATATAAGGTTTGCAAGAAAGAATTTGATGTGCCAATTCAGCTCTTTATAAATCCATAGCTTCATATGTGAATTGAGGGTCATCATTGTTGATTTCTTTGCCTTCACTTCTTTCTTTCATAATGTTCATTACAAACATGCCACAATCAACTCTGCAATGATTGACAAATATTATGAAATTGTTAGAATAAATGTTCTATGTTATGGAAATATTTGTACATTTTTTGTTGTTGTGTACTTACGAATCAGAACGTTGTTGTGGGCTGTTAGCAAAAGTGATTTGGCTTAATGTTTTAGGCTCTGTTTTTTTCCAATTTCTTTAGTAAGGCTGTGATATAAACTCTCTGTAAAGGAAAAAAAGATTTTACTAAACAGTTTATTTTCCTTTGAATTTGAGGAAATTAGCCACAAGGGCCTCTTTGGTAAGTGCAATTAGTTTCTAGGGCACACAACTGAAATAATTACTTTTAAGGACGAAATGCAAAATAATTAGTTTTTAAGGCCTAAAAACCTATGAAATTATGGCCTTGAAAGTAATTGGACTACTGACTTTGTCCTTAAAAGTAATTATTTTGCTCACTTTGGCATTGAAATTTATTTGTGTGTATGTGTGTCCTAGAAACTAATTGGACTGCAAAGTTTGTCCTTCTAGTAAAATGCCTCTTTTTTAATTTACATACCAGCTTTCTTGCTGCCTTCTGATATTCTCCTACGTGTCGTGGTTTTATGGAATCATAGTGAACCCATATTCTATCTTCTTTAATAAACTCCAAGAGTGTAAAATGTGATTTTCGGTGGATACGGAAGAACATTTTATTGTAGTTTGCAAAATTTTTAGCTACTACGTTATCGATTAGGGCTTGTGTTACCTTCTTTAAATTGCTCAATAAAAATGTCTGTAGGAGAATATATTAGCAAATTGAATTTATGATTTAAACAAGTTCTTCACTAAAAGATTATAAGACTTACCGCGGCGTAAACATTGAAGTACAAGTTTTCTACATAAATTTTATGCAATTTATGTGAATACCAGTCAATGATCTTCAAAAATTATTATAAGGAAATAGTGATAGTATATTTTTTTATAAAACACTATAATATCTTTTGCAGAAAAAACAATAACTTCATGGAATTTTGCATTAAAAACAACAGGTATGATGAAATGTTGCTGAAAAATCTGCAGATAAATGTAATTATTTCACATAAATGGAATTTTGCGACAAAACAATAAGTTTTACGAAATGTTGCTGATAAATGGATTTTTGCAGATAAAACAAGTCCAATGAAATGTTGCTGACAAATTTGCAAATAAATGGAATTGTTGAGTAAAGTTCTACCTGCCCTTCAAGAAATCTTCCTATAATTAGTTCATCAAGTGTTCCAACTATAACGATGTCAACATCTTCATTCAGGTATGCACTTTTGTTGTGATATAATGATCAATATTACTAAATGTTTGCATTTTTTTTTAATATTTGCCGATATGCCAGTAGCAAATTTAAATAATTACTTTTATTTGAGCAATTATTAGTATACTTGGCTATTTAAAGAATTATACACAGTTAGGACTTTGTTTTACCTGAGGTCGGAGTTATTAAAGAAGTCCTCAACCAGCTTAATTTTTCCTTCAGACAGACTTCGCACATTTGACCTTTTTCTAACATTTACCTTTGTAGTGGTAGATAATTCAGTTGATCTAGGTTCAGATTCGTACTCTTCAACTATTATTGGTAGGTGTAAAGGCCTGCAAATCCGTACCCTTTTAAGCTGGCAAAATCCCACAACAATTCAGCCCACATAGGAACAAACTCATGAATCTTTAGGGTTAAAGAAGAAGAGGTAGAGGAAGAAGCAGAAACAATAACAGAATCTCACATTTCGCAGCGGAACAAGTATAATAGATAAATAAATATCTTTAAACAGAATCACTATATCAGTTATTACATTACATCACATTACGTTATCAGAGTTTACAACAACAAACAGCGGAAAGAAATATTACATATATAAGTGATACGCCTCGCCATCTAGCTCCAACTCCTAATTCCCACATCAACTTCTTGACTTTGCTCCCGAATAATGATAACCGGACTCTAGGCTGCCCGTGTGGAAAATTGTGGGCACCTAGAGTTTGGAAAGGGAACAATAAACTTCAGGTCAGTCGTGGGACTAGTGTGAGATCTTAAAAACAGTTATTTTCACAAAGAAAATAAAAGAAATCAACTATGCCTTTGGAAAATGAAACTACCATAAGGCCTCCCGCCACACGCACAATGCAAACGCAGAATTGGAGGAGATTTCTCCTTATGATAGTCAAACATGCTTAATACGCAAAATCCTTTCGATATTATTATTAGTGCATAGTGCAGAAAACATTTCGAAAGTATAATATAAATCTTAGCCAGCATACAACCATTATTGTATGCCTATAGCTACCATCCAAACAGTGGGGAGCCACCATAAGTAGATGGCAGGTTATACAACTAAAAACCGTACAGGGCGCGTATTGTTTCTTTGGATTTCCAACAAATGATCAGGCTAAGGAACTTCCTACTGCCACATGGGTACGCCTCTAGAGGGACGTCGCGAAAATCTAACCGGATCTGTACCAACATAAGGCCGGGTTACCTCTGTAACAGGGTAACTACTACTCGAGTATGCCATCCCCCGGACCTTTGGGACCTTTATCCGAGGATCCTCTGCACCAACAACCACAAAGAAAAGTATTTGCAGTAATCACGAAGGTTAAATATTAGGGCTCCATACCTGACACCTCCCTTTTCCAGAAGGAAATGAAATACCCTAAAGGGCGCGATCCTCATAACCTTGCCGCGTCTTCCTGTTTTGACCATTTCCGGGGTGTGAGGTCAAATGAGGTCTCGTCCACAAAGCTACACTTTTCACAAAGTCATTCTTTGATTAACAATGATCAGCAGCACTTCGTACGCAACATTACCAAATTGGGAATGTATCATTAGTAACCATCAACTACATAACCTCTAAGCTCGTACGTCTCAGAGAAGGGTGTTAAGTTAAGAGAATAAATTCTTTGCTACCAACAGAAATGTATTTGATAGAAACCAGCTTTATATCTCAAAGTGTAATAATGTCAGACACACATCCATACAAGTCCGTTTCGGGATCGAACGAAACCGAAGGCACTTCAAAAGAAGCCCTTGTAAATCCGGATGTTCACTAATCACGTCCGGAATCCCCATCACAAAGGGTAATAAAAATCTCTATACGGGAGCAGCCCGGTGCAGAGACAATCGACAGGTAATCCTTTCGCTTTTGAAAATACCTGGTCTTCAACACCGTCTTCAAATGCAATCCCATTTCGTCGTATCATTATTCGAAATGGGTTTTGTGACACAAATCCTCTCCCGGCTAATCCGAATAACGAGCGCTTATTTTTAAAAATAAGTGTTACATTCAGATTTCAACAAATCACAACAATTTTCGCTTTGGCCTTTTAAATAAAAGATCCATCATGATCACAAAGGTTCGATGTGGTTTTCAGATATCCACTTGGAATCCAACCCTTGGTCGCATCGAAATTCAAATGCCATAAAAAGGCAAATATCGATAGTCGGTTATTTAACTATCAATAAATATTCACAACAATTGCCGGATTTAATTAAATTTCCCAAATTATTTATTTTCAAAATATCTTCGCAAGATATGTATATTTTTAACACTTCAATCATTTGAAAATAAATTTCAAATCACTTTTCACTCGCGGAATAAGATTCTCGATATTATTTATTTCCACTGAAAGTCTGTCGAGTTCAAATACTTTAAGATACTTTAAATCACTTATTAAAAATATATATTTGGAAACATTTAGATAAAATTATTTTAAAACATTTATTTAAATGTTTGTTATGGAAATATTGTATAAATATCTCATATAAAATTCCAAGTCCAAACTATCTTTACAATAAAATTAGTAGATATGGTACAATTATTTTAAATACCCATTTTCTAAATAAAATATCAATTTAATCTTTAAGTGATTACTTCTATAATTAACTAAATAAATTCTTACTTTAAAGACTTTCAAATAACTTAAGAAAATAATTTCTCCGAAATATTCTTCAAAATCAATTTCTATAACTTTTAATTTATACTTCAAAAGCTACTTTAAATATACACGGCTTTGCAGGGAAGAATTCTCTTTACATTTACATCAATTAATAAATCTTCTCGATTTATTTTAATTTACATTCCAAATCTGTAAATTTCTTTTCACACCTTTTAAAAATAAACCAATGTTTGTTTTAAAATAAATTTCCCTTAAAGATTTGTTTTAAAACATCAAATCAAATTTTTAATTTGATTCCAAATTTATTGCCTTTAAAAATAAATTCCTTTATCAAATCCTTTCCCATTTTCTTGGAATTTATTCAATAAGATTTCACTATAGATTTTCTACTTAATTTAAAAATCTAATTTTATTTATTTCTGGTATCTTACGATACCAAAAATATATTCGGGTAAATTTTAGCCTACAATGATTTCGATGACGATGTAATCACACAGAGATTATCAACACACAACATATGAAACAAACTCGATATTTGAGGAATCCAGTTGGATTCCTCCAACCTGTTTCCCTGCATCCATAAACGTTAGCACAACAATTAAATACCAGTTCCACTTCGAGGTGGAATATCGTGGTATATGGGATTTATAAAATATCATCCGCTATTATGCGGCGCAATAGGGTCTCGTCCGCTATATAACGCGGGAAATCAACAGCTCCAATATATACTATACTACTATATATATAATATCATCCAGTGAATAATTATTATAATTCAATCACCCAAGCACACAGTCAATCAATTTCAAACCTAACTATTTAAAATTTAAATCAGGACGATATTGATTGAGTGAGAAGATCTCACCTTTTCTCGTTTTATTTTGCAATCATTTCCTATCAGCTTGTTTTCATGATTTTTAAACCTTGTATAAACAATTATGTGGTTTATTAATATTTGAATTCACTAAACAATAAATCAATAGATTTTAATTTCAAACTAATGACTTAATTAATTATTTAATTTAAAGTCAAATTTCCTTTAACAAATTATTTTCAGTAGTAAAAATGATTAAATAAACAAATTTATCACCAACCATATTATTTTGAAATAATTAGTAGATTGAAATATGAATATGTATATTTTCTTTAAAAGAAAAACAAAATGATTTATACCTTACTGTAGTAATATTCTTTCTGTTTTGAACTATATATTTTTTTTAACTGCTATTTTTTCAAATCTGAGTGATAAAAACAAATATAAATTTAGAAGCGAAGTAAGCTATACCTCACTGCCTAGGTCGAGCACGAGATGCCCAAAACCCCAAATTGGCCATCACCGACGCGCGCCATCACTATCACCCTGCCTCGGTCACACCATCGTCAGACGCTCGCTGCCAAACTTTGATTCGACCACACAGATCCAGCCGTGACCACCCAAAGGTCGACCCAATCACCTAACGTCACGCCCATGGCTGCCACCAACCCAGGTTGCAACCTACCAGACTGCCCACCAAATGACCGTAGCCGTGTCTCTGCTCCCCCGCCTCCGATCACCAGTCGCCTCCCCTAGACGAGCGGCCTCCAACTCGACTTCGCCTGACATCGCGATATCTCCACTCACGAGCATTCACTCGCGACGCTCTAGCCATCACGACGAACGCGCCTCCTTCCTACGCACGCTAGCCTTGGCCCCCCTTTGCCTCTCGCCTCCGGTCGCAATATCATAGGCCTCGCTGTTTTATTCTATTTTATTTCATACGAGATGAATTAGGGTTTGATTTGGGGGTTTTGTCATAGGGTTGTTTTTCAGAAGAAAGGAAATACGATGATGTTGGCGCATGGAGGAAGGTTGTAGTGATTTTCTAATTAAATTTTTTTATATAATTTTATATTCAAAATATCTCGTATAACCTAACTTGAAATCCCGAACTCCTATCAAGGCGTGCCGCCAGGCGTTTATAAGATTTTATCTGCATTCCGAACTCAATGGAACGTGTTTCGGAGGCTAATGCGATCATATGCGCAAATTACGGAAGTGAACGATCAATTTTAAATTAAATCGATTAAAATAGTTTATATGCGTTTTGAGCTGCCAGGGTTAAATGACAACTCTGATTGCTACGAAAATTGAAATCTGATGATAAAACAATATTACGGATCCATTGGAACTGGTTTCATCGAAATCCGAGACCGTGCCTCTGGAATGCTATTTTTAAATATCGATTTAAATGATATAAATTCAAAACTGAATAAATCGTTTTCAAATTCAATTCTAAAGCTTCCATTAACCTCAGTATTATCGATATAAATTTTCTAAGCCTTGAAAATATTTTTAATCAGCTTAAAATTTCGGATTCAAAGTTTTTACCCAAGCTTTAATAATTTAAATTCAAAAATTTAATTGCCAAGTTCATATTTATATTTGAAATTCAAGTTAAAATAATCTTCAAATATTTAAAATCAATTAAATATTCCATTGCGAATGTTAAAAATTTCCGGGTCGTCACAGTAGGATTTCTACATGTTGTTTTGCCTTTTTGATTTATTTTCAGTTTGGAAATCCGCTTCTTCCGTTGATTTATACCCTTTTTTTGCTTTTCAATTTTCAATGTTTTCTCTTTGCATTCTTCAATTATTATTTTTTGTTGAAATAGGTATTTCATCTTCTATTTGTTTGCCTTGTGGCTCTGGAAATTTTCGAATGTTTTCACCTGAAATTAATTTGAATGTTGGGGAATATTTCATGATTGGTTTTCAGAATACAATTTTTGTGATTTGTTTGTCACCTATGTTTTTCAACTTCCGTAAGTCTGCATGTTTAATATTTTTGTTTTCATATGCAATATTAGTTTGATTTTGTATTTCCTCGGTGCTTTGAGCTGAAAGATATATTTTCAATTGAAATATTTACTGCTTCTGAAATAATAATGAATTTTATTTGTTATTTTGTGAATAATTATGAAAAAATGAAGAATATATTGCACTTTATAACAGTTGTTGTATTAATATCTGCAATTATTCTTCAACGGCTTATTTTTGATATAATAAGAATATTTGCGGATATATCAACAAATTTGTTTAATTTTGCAGTCTTGTTGAGAAACTATAATTATTCGAAGCATTACCAAATGAAGGATTTTGTTCAGTTGCTTTATCTTCCTCAACCTTTTTTGTTTGTTCATCATCATCTGAATCTTTTTTTTTCGAAATTTATTTTTTCCTCATTATCAACATCTTTTCCTGTTTGTTCTTCCTTTTCTTCTGTCCTTTGAGCTAAAATATATGTTTGCAATTCAACTCTTTAGTATTTTTGAAATAACAATGGATTTTATGTGTTATGTTGCAAGGTATTATGTAAAAAATGAAGAATATGCTGCACTTTTTAATAATTATTGCAATAATATCTGCATTTATTCGCTAACAATGCTTTTGTCGTATAGTAAGAATATTTGCAGATTTCATTATCTTCACTTTTTTCATTTTCTTCAGTTTTATTTTCATCTATGGAGTTCAGTTTGCTACCGCTTATTTCTTTTATTGGTAATCTACATTCTCAGATTGTGTTGATTATGACGTTTCCACATATTGTCTCAATTGCTTTCTTAGTAGCGTATTTTTAGCTTGAAGTTTTCGGTTGTCCAATTCAAGTTTTCTTATTATTTATACAATGCGTCATATTCTTTGTATTTTTCTTCTCTTTTTTTGTACAATGCGTCATATTCTTCATCTTCTTCAACTGCATCTTTCAGCTATTTTAGTTCTTTTCCTTGAAAATCCTAAAATAGAGAATTGAATCAAAATTGAAGCTTTAGAATATTTGAATATAATTATGTAAGAATTGTGAATAATTGGAAAAATGTATATAGCTTTAATTATGATTGGCATGTGTGTCCACAAATATTTTTAATAATGGCAGAAAAATCTGCAAGTATTATGCAACATTGTAGATATATCTTCAATTATTGTAAATATTTGTAGCCCTATGTTCAGTTTTCCTATTTATAACTGCAAATAAATATGCAATTGTTTATAATAATTGCAGAAAAGTCAGCATCTGTTGTTAATATTTGCACCTAAAATGTTGCTACTAATAACTACAGATATATATCTGCAACTATCGTTAATTGTTGTAGATAAGTTTGCAAAAAAATATAGCACTGGCTATTTTTTTAATGTAACTTAACAATTCGGCAAATTATATTGCATTTATACTTACTAAGTGGTACTCTATGGTCATTAACATTATCGGCTTGAGTTTTGATATATCACATTTGACAACCAAGTGATATGAGTTGTATTGCAATTTAGCAAATTTCAATTTTTGTGTTTTCTCACAGATCCACCACTGCAAAATAGACAATAAGTATTAGAAATAGTTATTAATTAATAGGATATTTATCTAACTAATCAAAAATTTAATACCAGTAACAATGTAACGCAAGCATTTATTTTCCTTGATGTGTCATTATATTTTTCAATTTGATTTATCAAATGTTTGTGAATCATTTTTTTGTCGCGATATCTGCTACATTTTATCTTCAAAGCACAATATGGAATCATATTCCAAGATACAGTTGAGTTTGGATTTGATATAATGATTGTTGCATCCAAATGCTGTTGCAAAATCTTTGCCGTATCTGCTTTTTCTTCTTTTGCTGTTTCTTTTATTGTTTGCAACAACTCCCTTTCTATGTTTTTTTTGTTGACACTTGTCTCTCCTTCAAAGTGTATGTTGATGAATGATGTAGACTGAACATTGCTTTTACCCTCCTTTTTCATATGGCCAGAAGTTTTGATTAGCTGACCAGCTATAGGAATTGATGATAAATGGCTTATGTCATTCTCTGTGAATGTTAGTAACATATGTCCGAATTGAAAGCAGTTCAAGTTCTTTATGCAAGCTTTGATGATTATGTCTATAGTTGTTGAGTTTTTTGTGTTTTCCTTTGCTGGTATAATTCCAACATAGATCATATGAATGAATTTGTAGAAAGGTGAATTTTAAAGATATTTTGTATGTGATACTGTCAGCAATTCTTCCTTCTTAATCCTGAAAAGGACATCGATGAAAGACCTTAAATTATTTCTGTAGTTCTCTTCCCTTGAAGTAATTTTCTCTTCACTGATTGTTTTTCTTTTTTTAGTAGAATATTTGATCCGGATTATTATTCAATAGGAACAAGTGATGTTTCCAGAATTACTTTTTTTCCTTTTTTTATTTCTTCTTTTGTGTTTTTCTGTAAAAGCACATTAAAAATTATTAAATAAATATGAACAATCTAATAATATGATAGGTGATGTTAAACACTTGTAGTTATAATAAATATGCAGAAAAAAGAGAAATTATGCACTTATCTTAAATAATTACTGTCTGTTCAGCAAATTTTAAGGTATATGCAAATTTTCATTTATGTGGAATTGTTGCATATATTTTAGTAGTTCTAAAAAATAATTGCTTATTTTTCAGCAATTATTTGAATAACCGTGATATGGAAATTCTATTGTTTCTAATCATAGATATTTCCAGAATTTTCTTCACTTTTTCCAAATAGATTGGTAACCCAATGAAACTATTGAAAAAATTGTTAACTTATACAAAACTTTTTTTGTATATGTTGTAGTTGCACATATGTCAGCAGTTTTAAAATTTAATTGCTTATTTTCCAACAACAATTTGAATAATTGCAAACTTTAAAATATGGCATTTGTAGTTGTAAATATTATCATATTTTTCTTCACTCTTTTCAAAATAGATTGGTGTTTCAATGAAACTATTCAAAAAATAGCATATAAAAACGAGATTACTCTATTTAATTGAATTATTGCTGAAAAGTAAGCTACTAAACTAATTGTTGCAACCATATGTGATATTGTCAGTAATGCTTATTTTTTTCATACATAAATGTTGCAAAGATATTCAACAGTGCTCAGTATAGTTGCAATCTGCCCGCAATAACTATGAATAATTGACATTAAACTATTCAAAAAATTACATTTAAAAGTGAGTTTAACCTGTTTAACTGCTTTACTACCGAAAAGTAGCAATTAAAGTGACTTATTACAGCCATATGTGATACTGTCAGTGATGTTTTACTAAATTTCGTTTATACATAAATGTTGCAGAGATAATCAAAAATTTCAACACAGTTGCATATTTGTCTACAATAATTGTGACTAATTGACATTAGTATGATATTTACTGTTAGATTTGTAATTATTATGAAAATTGCAGTCAGATACTGAAATTGATCGAATATATTGCTTAAAATGTGCAAAAAAAACACATTAATAACATCTGCTTTGAAATTTGAAGAGAGGAAACAGTTTTTTGAAACAGTTTTAACAAAAATTGCAGTAATTAGAGAAAGTTTTGCAGTTTATCGTCTGCATTCTTAGATTTTCTCTGTATTACCATAAAAAAGATCGATTACAAGCACGGCTAACTCGAAAATCTCTAAATCACTTGCAAAAACCCTAAGATGCATCGATTGAAAAAGGTGTAATATAAATTGATAACTCTTGAAATTGAGATATATCACCTTACATCTTCCCATTTTACCTTGTTTGATCTTGAAAACGTTAGATTTCGACTTGATTTTGGTTGTTTTGCTGTTCGATTTTGTAGAAGAAGTGGCATAAAGAGCGTAGGTTCAGGGTTTTAGGATGATATTTAAGGGTAGTTTGGGGAAAAAATAGGCCGTGTATAAAAATAAGGATGAAATTTTTATGTTTTGTATCTAAAGGATTTTTGATGAATTATGAAAGTTATTAAGGATGTATGGCAAATGTTCCCTATATATTATTTTGTACAGGAAAATAGGCACAGGAAAAAAGTTCCAAAAACATTTAGTCGCAAGGACAGCAAGTTTGTTTTTTGTTCTGAAGGACACTTTATAGTGTAAATCAAAGAATGATAGTCGCAACTGATTTACACTATAAAGTGTCCTTCAGACCAAAAAACAAACTTGCTGTCCCTGAGACTAAAATTTGTTGCAACTTCTTCCTTGTGCCTAAAAACCCATTATTTGTATTTATAAAATATGGTTTTTGAAAATGAAGATATGATATACTGGAGATCGAATACATATGTTTTAGTAAGAAATACATTTTATTGAGAATTCAAACTATATATATTGAATTTATTTTAATATAAGAAAGTTAAAGAAATTAAAATTTAAAAAAATAAAACAAGTATAAAAATTTATGGGGAAAATAGTGTGATTTGTTATGAATGTATATTACATAAGTATGAAATCCAAAGCTAAGAATTCACTAGGAGGTGTTAAATTTATATTACGTAAGTATATTTCGTAAGTATGAGATCAAAACCTTACGGATACCACATGCCATTTCAGTAAACTAATTTCCTGTCTCTTTGCTCTTCGTCCCTAATGCTCTAATTAACCGTATCCCCGAAATCAAAACCAAATTTAGAAATTATGGCACCAAATTGAAGAGAGAAGCAAGTAAGAATACTTAGGAGTCGCAAGAGGCATTAGAACAGCGAATTGAAGGAAGTATTGTCTCTACACAGCGAATGGAAGTGAGGCTAAAGGTTTGGAATTGGAAGAAAACGATTATAGTAAATTCTATATTCAGTCTTTTAATATCATGATTTAATAATATTATGTTTGGTAACTAAACGTGTAATTCTGAAATTAGCCTCTCTAATTTTTGAAAACTTTGCCTAACATGAATAATGATTTATTATTTAGAAGCTAAACAGGCTAATGGTGTGATATAACAAATATCTAAACTCTATATGTAAACCACGTAAAAATGAGGCACAAAATTAGAAAAATCATAGTGAAATGATGGATAGATCCGCTTAACTTATATGAGCGAATTGCTGAGATGAAATATGACGTCTCCAGACTTAAACATAATCTTTGAGCATTCTTATACGACTTGTGCGAATTAATATGAGAATATTACATTTTTATTCTGAAATAGTCCAAAAATTTAAATTTATGATTCGGGCAATTTAAATTTGTCCAATTGATATGAATTCTGAGATTTGATATGATGATATCAGGCCTAAAAATTATTTTTATGTAATTCTATTCAATATACCCTAATTTATATATACAGACATTATAATGTATGAAAAGCAGTTTAAATTTGTAGATTAATGGTTTGGTGTATATAATCACATCAAAATGGCTTGAAATTTATTTCAAAAGTAGAAGTAGACTAAATGGTGATAACTGACTTATATATGTAAAAACAGTTTAAAAATAAAGATTTAATTTCTTGAGATCGAATACATATGTTTTAGTAAGAAATATAATTTTATTTAGAATTTAAACTATATGCATATTGAATTTATATACTTTAATCACTGCTATGAGGAAGTTAAATAAATTATAATTTTAAAAAAAAACAAGGATAAAAACTTACGGGGACAATAGTATTATTTGTTATGAAAGTACATTACATACGTGTGAGATCGAAAGCTAAGAAATCACAAGATCAAAGAGTTAAAAATATAAAAATGCACAATATTAAAGAAATCACAAGATTAAAGAGTTAAAGAGTACACATTATATATGTGTGTGTGTGTGTGTGTGTGTATGTATGTGTGTGTGTGTGTGTGTGTATGTATATATATGTGTGTCTATATATATATATATATGTATGTATGTATATGTATATGTATACGTATCCTAGAGTAACCCAAGAATTGTCTCGTGCTAGTACACCATACTGGTCGTCGAGTATTTTTGACAGGTTTCTAGACCTAATTTAGGCCGGAATCTATAGATTTGAAGGCTCGAGCCAGATTTCCTGAGTGCGCTTGGTCTGAGTGATGTGGTAGGTGACGCATCCTAGCCTGTGTGGTAATGTGTGTAAGTATACGTATATCGCATGCCGTAAAGGGGCAATATTTATAAGTTACGGGATTAATTTTGGTTATTGATGTGGAATAGAGCCGGCTTAGTTTCTGAATTTTGAAGTGAAATTCTTTTAATGGGGAGAATATAACACCATGAAAATTATAATAATATATTAATTAAATAATAATAATAATATCAATAATAATACAGTAATATGAAAATTAGTGGAATTAATGTGATCAAATAAATTAAAAATAAGGAGGTGTAAAATGGTCATTTTTAAGACATTGGAATTTGGTGACGAATCCAGCGCCATCGCAACCATCTCTTTTTTCTGATTTGGACGGTATATTTGATTGTGTTGTTTGGAGCTCGTATGAAGGAGATATGACCGACAACATCGTCAAGTCATACTTATGCCATGCAATTTGAATCCAGATTTGAATTTTTGGGAAGATTGCAGTTGTTTGTCTCCTTTACTCAAATGGAGATGCATATACCACTTTCCATTTCAGAAAACTAATTTCCCGTCTCTCTCTTCTTTTTCACTAATGTTATCATTAACCATAATACCCAAAATCAAAACTGTATTAAGAAATTAAGGTCCAAAATTGAAGAGAGCTAGTAAGAACGCTTGGAATCACTGGATATATTAGAACAGCGGATTGAAGGAAGTGATATCATTAACCGCAATATACCAAAATCAAAACTAAACTAACTAAGGTTCCAAATCGAAGAGAGAAGCAAGAAAGAATGCTTAGGGGCCATTGGTGCTGTTATAACAGCTAATTGAAGGAAGTGCTACCTCTGCATAGCGAAAGAAAGTGAGGCTAGAGGCTTGGAATTGGGAGAAATCGAACATAGTAAATTCTATATTGATTCTCATGATTTCATGATTTAATAAGATTATATTTGGTAACTAAATATGTAGTTTCCAATAAGGCTCTCTGATTTTTTGGAAACTTTGCCATACATGAATAATGATTTATTTTTGAGTAGCTACTAATGGTGTAATATAATGTATATCTAAACTCTATATGTAAACCATGAGAAAATGAGGCACAAGATTAGGAAAACCGTAGTGAAATGATGGATAGATCAAGTTAAACTTATATGTGCAAATTGCTAAGATGAAATATGACGTTTAAAGACCTAAAAATCATTTTTGAGCATTCTTTTATGATCTATGTGAATTAACATGAGAATATCACATTTTCGTGCAGAAAGAATCCAATAATGTATTTTTTTCGATTCGGGCCATTTAAATTAGTCCAATTGACATGAAACAATTTTTCAGAGATTTGATATGTCAATAATAGGTCTGAAAAGAATTTTCACATTATTTTCTTCCATTTTCATGAATTTATATAACCAAACATTATATCATTCGAAAAGCGGTCCAAATTTGTGTATTAATGGTTTGGTGTATATAATCACATCAAAATGGCGTAAAATTGATTTCGAAAGTTAAATTGCACTAAATGGTGATAACATGCACGTGTGATTTGTACATATAAAATAGGGTTTAAAAATAAAGATTTGATTTCTAGAGATCGTGTACACATTTTTACTAAGAAATATAATTTTATTTAGAATTCAAACTCTATATATTGAATTTATAAATTTATTTTAATATAAGAAAGCCAAAGAAATTATAATTTTAAAAAAGAAAATAAGGATAAAAACTTACGGGGAAAATAGTATGATTTTTTATGAATGTATAATAAGTATGAGATCGAAAGCTAAGAAACCACAAGAACAAAGAGGTAAAAATAACAAAAATATACAATATTACAGAAATAATTATATCCTAGAGTATCCCAGGAATTGTCCTGGGCTAGTACACCGTACTGGTCGTCTACTATTTTTGACTGGTTCCTAGGCCTATTTAGGCGAAATCGATAGATAAGGCTCATGCCTGATATCCCGATTGTGCTCGGTCTGAGTGATGGGGTAGATGACGCATCCTAGCCTATGTGGCAATATGTGTTAGTACATAGATATCGCATGCTGTAATGGGGCAATATTTACAAGTTACCGACTTAATTTTGATTATTGATTTGGAATAGAGCTGGCTTAGTTTTTAAATTTGGGGACGAAATTCTTTTAGTGGGGAGAATGTTACCTTTAAAATTCAAATAATATATTAATTGAATAACAGTAATATAATAATACGAAGAATAGTGGAATTAATGGATTGATTAAATAAATTAAAAATAAGGAGTGATAAAATGGTCATTTTAAGACATTGGAATTTGGTGACGAAACCAGCGCCATCGCAGCCGTCTCGTTTTGTTTATTCGGAGGTATATTTGATTATTTCACTAGGAGCTCGTATGATGGAGATATGACGGAAAAAGTCGTCGAGTCGTACTGACGCCATGCAATTTGAATCTGAAATTGAATTTTGGGCAGATTGCAGTTATTTATCTCCTTTGACTCAAAACGGAGATGAGTATCCCATTTTCCATCCCAGAAAACTAATTTTCTCAACTCTCTCTTCTTCTTCGCTAATGCAATCATTAACCATAATCCCCAAAATCAAAACCAAATTAAGATATAAAGGTCCCAAATCCAAGAGAGCAAGTAAGAATTCTTAGGAGTCACTGGACGTATTTGAATAGCGAATTAAAAGAAGTGCAATCTCTGGGCAGCGAAGGAAAGTGAGTCTAGAGGCTTGGAATTGGAAGAAATGAATAGTATAAATTATATATTTACTCTCTTGATTTTCGTGATTTAATAAGATTGTATTTGGTAAATAAATGTGTAATTTCGAAATTAAGCTCTCCGATTTTTTGAGAAACTTTGCACAACATGAATAATGGTCTTTTTTTAACTGTTAAATGAGTTAACAATGTAATATAATGTATATCTAAACTCTATACGTAAACAACATGATAACGGGGCACAAAATTAGGAAAATCATAGTGAAATGATGGAGAGATCAATTTAAACTTATATGAGCAAATTGCGAAGATGAAAAATGGCGTTTACAGACCTAAACATAATCTTTGAGCATTTCTTATATGATGCAACGACCTGCATTTTTGGACGGTTTAAATCGACGATAAACCACACGCGCCGAACTCAAACCATTCAAAAGGGCAGATTGTTATGAGGTAAATAAGAAAAAACAGAGAAAGAAAGAAAGAAACATAGAATTTCACAGCGGAATATCAAAATATAATAATCAAATAACAGTTTATGAAGCTGTTTTAAAAATAATATTTGATTACACTTTTACAATACAGAATCAGAGTTACATACAACAGAAAAAATCACAATACAGCGGAATAACATGATGCAGTGGTACGGATATAATAAATAGTAATAGTACTAAATCTTCGTCTTCGTCCTCTAGAAAAGCAGTCTTCGATACATTGAAAAGCTCTGACTGACCCGAGCGTAATGAAAAGACAAAACACTCGAGTCAGAACTAAAAGATCTTATGTGAGTTAAATCAACAGTAAATAAATATGAGTGTAATAGCGTCGAAGATGTTTACGGGGTGTGACATCTCCTATCCATTGTCTAACGTGAGTTTAGTAACTTAAAAGATGTTCGTGATTTCCATCTCCTAAGGATCTGCTAAACTATTTACATACATAGTACAATACGCTATTATAATAGTTTCTACAATAAAGTAAAGTATTAAAATAGCGTTAAAGTGTTAACCATATCCCCCTTAATACATTTTATATATTCACATAGTCTATGCATAAGCTCCTCCGTGAAGTTTACCCAGAGGGCACTCCATAGGTATGGTACAAAACAAACTCGTAGAAGGCGCGATAGGGCATGTGAACACAGCATTCGAGGCAATGATGGTAAGACTCTACCGTTTTGCAGAACCGGGCTGGTGGTACCCCATAACAGCTACTACCGCCCACCTCGGAACACACTCCCATTATCAAATCAAAGGGTGGCCACCACCAAATCGATCACAAAGTCATAACATTGCATCGAAGAAGCATGTCCGATCGGAGGTGCGACTTCAGTTGGCCCAGGTATAGCTCCTGTTTTAGTCACATCTAAGCTGACACACGAGAGTCAAGGCTACGTAAATACCACATACATAATCGAACACCAAACCATCCTACTTCATTCTGAAATCTACATCGTGTATACAGGTGTTAAAGTGGTTTTCGGTATTGGTAGATAGTATGACAATATCTGATCTCGGACTCTTTGACAACCAAACATTTATTTCACACCGGATGGTTCTTTTAAATTTCCAAAATCGTTTCATATATAAAAATATCATAATCTTAAAACCATATCATTTTCGAAATCATATTTACTTTCGAAATTATATCACATTTGAAATCATATCACTTTCGAATTCATATTTCCAAAATAGATTAAATCCTCACTTAAAATCATCATATTCCTCAAATATGTCATCTAAATCCCTACTTATGTTATCACATCATTTAATTATATTGTACTTAAAAATCAAGGATTCAAATATAAAACTTCCACTTTAAAAAAACTAAAATTCGAAAAATAGTTTAGATAGTTTAAAATAGTTTAAGATAGTTTAAAGTAGATTAAACAGATTAATATAGTTTAAAATAGATTAAAATGGATTAATATAGTTTACATAGATTAATATAATTTAAAATAGATTAAAATAGTTTAGTATAGTTTAAAATTGATTAATATAATTTGAAATAGATTAATATAATTTGAAATAGATTAAAATAGTTTAACATAGATTAAAATAGATTAACATAGATTAAAGTAGATTAAAATGGGTTAAAATACTTTAAACATATTTGAAATAGGTTAAAATACTTTAGAATTTCGAATTAAACCAATTTCCAATTCCAACCTTCAAACTTAGATTTTCAAAGTAATTCAATTTATATAAATCAATTTCCTTCAAAATATCATTTAATCCAATTCAAGATTTAAGGGTTTTTAAATCGTTAATTTAACCAATCCGGTGTCCGTATATAATTTCTACCCTTATGGTCAAGTGATATGGATATTATCATTTCAACCCGTAAAAAATTAAATTTACGGGTGTATATTATTTCAACCCGCAATCCAAAATTCCAAATTAATGAAAATCTCTTGGGTTTATCATTTCAACCCATAACGATTTTCTCACATTCTATATAATCGTTCGGGTATGCATCATTTCAACCCGTTGGGATTTTCTAACAATAACCAAGGGAACTTACAGTGTTATAACAATATAAATATAACATCAAATCATCCAATATTAACGTTTAAACAAACATCACAATCATCGCCTAAATTAACCAATAAATATCAATAGATAACTAATTATCATTAACAAGTATTAAATTGACAATTGAATTCAACATTAAATTAAACGACGATTAAATGCAATAAAGGTTAAATTTAACTAGAATAACAATTTAAATATACCAAACATTAACCAATCAATTCCAAATCACATCATAAATTCAATTTAACTAACATAAGATAATTTAGTAGTTGTAAGTAGGTTAAAACACTCACCTTACGAATTTCCCTTTTCTAATTGGATTTGGATCCGCTACTACTTCCTCCTTTTGATTTGTTTCCTTGCTATCTTAATCTTCTATTTTTTTTATAGAAGTTTTGGAAGAGACAAAGTAGTTTATATAGATCAGGATTTGAAGGAAATGATTTGGAAAAAGAAGAATGTTTGGAAAAGAAGAACAAAACTTAAAGAAGATGAAGAATATAAAAAGAAAAGGAAGCTTTGAAAAAAAAGAATTAGATTTGAAGAATAAGAATAGGAAAAGGAAGCTTTGAAAAGAAAAAAAACAAGAAGAAGGAGATTTGGAAGAAAAAAAATGGAGGAAATTGAAGAGAGAGGAAACCGGGATGGAAGTTTGTTTGGAGGAATCAAGCTACAGAATATGAGATGTGAAAAATGAAATGAGGCTACCGGGTTTAAAATGGAAACAAATGAAAAGCTAATACGTACATGTAAACAAACTAGCAATTGAAATAAAGTAAGAATATGAACGACCTTAAAATGGTAGTATTGAAAGAGGTAAAGTAAATGAATAAAATATATGAATAAACATAAAAATAAATCTTCTGTTCTTTGATATGAAGCTTCAGAAGAAAGAGTTACTAATGAAAGGAAACTACAAGAACTAATAACGCATAACAAAATAAACTTTAGAAATGGAGAATAGTAAATGCTAATTTGATAGCATGAAAATTAATTTGGATGTTCACATTAAAAAGGGAAAAAGAAAAAGGAAAAAAACTTCAAATGAGATAAAAATGAAAAGAATGAGATAAATATTAATTAATAAGAAACAAATGAGTAGTCTAATAATTAAACGGATGCTCAAATGAAACCTATACCGAGAATATGAAAACGAAAAGAAAGAGAATGTGGATGTGATAATAAATGCAAAGTAAATATGAAGGGACCACTTATATACTATAAACAAACCTTTGGGATTCAAATTCCTAAACTTATTCCTATTAATTCACTTCAACAAACCCAAGTGTACACATATTTATCATTTAATTCTTTATTAAAACATTCGTTTTACGTTAATATATGTGCACACTCCACTAGCACAATCAACCAATTAACAATCAATCAATTAATCTATTCATTTATTTATGTTACTCAAACCAATTTTATTACTTAATGAATATATATTTATAAATGAATTATAAATGATTTACTTTACTTTTTTAATTACTATAACGGTCACATTAATGCAATAAATTTATAAATTTTAACCATATATGAAATGAAAAAATAAATATACGTGAATACGTAATTAATGTACAGTTGTTAATTAAAGGTAATTCTAATTGATTGCACAACATTTACACAACAATGTACCCTATAATATATTTAAAAATTGGGATATTAATGTGTGTGTGTGTATACATTATCCTAAAATTCAATTTTTTTCCAAAACCATACTTATTCAAAATGAAGTTTTTATTTTTATACATCTCAAAACATGCAATTATCTTAATTAAAATGTTCATTCCATATTGACACAAAATGCAAATTTGTATATTAACTTATTCATTACAATTTCATTTATGTTTCCGTTTAATGGAAACATTTCAAATAATCTTATTCTAATTCATTTCATTACTAATTTCAAGAAATTCTAATTATAAACACTGTTTTCTTTTCATTTATGCCAATTCAAACATGTTTTATAAAATTTCATATACAACCAAATTTATACACATTTACAAAGTAAATGTTTTTATCTTATTGAAAATCAACTTCTCCAAGATGTATTACAAATAACAAATTATATTATTCTTTCATTAAAACATTCACTTCATCCTTTATTCAAATTGAACATTTGTTATTCAGGTTAGAAGAAAACATAAAATTTATTCTTTTCATGCCAAACCTTAAATTTCATTAAAATCTTTGTCTTAATTTAATTTAAAATGTAAGTCCTTATGTTGAACTTATTAATTATAATGCACTTGTCTTTTCTTTTCAATTAAAGGATTCCAACAAATATTATTGCAGTTTATATTCAATATTAGATCTCAAACGAATTCTCATTATACCACAACTATTTACTGTTCGTATCATATTCCAACATTTATTTCTTAAATTATTTCATTCTTATATTAACATCTATTATTACAATCAATCATTACCCTATAGGCATAGCCTTGGTTTATAGGTTATTATATAAATATTCTCAAATTTCGTCTTAATTTAAATTAACGTAATATTTAATTACATTTAGTCGTAATTTATTCCAATTTAAATTCAACAGATTGATTAAATTGGTAACATATAACAATTGTCACATTTTCTTGCTTTAATCACACCTATAAGTTTACAATCTTTAAATAAATGTTATAACTACTTACACCACCCTGATTTTTCCCAATTACAATGAATTACATATATTTCACCAGTTAATTATAACATTTAATTTATTCCCTTATTTACCACTTATAACTAATTAAATTTCAATGGATTAATTAACCATTGTTACAATTTGCCAATTCAAACACATTTGCAAGTTAGTTAACTAACAAAACAAATATCTTCACATTGATTTTAGGGGTTTTGGACCAAATGTCCCTATTCTCAAATCCTATGCACAAAAAGTCCATACTCATAAATTCATGTAAATTTGGTCCCTATTTTGTTATTTTTTACCAAATTGTCCCCTCTTAGAAAATTGGCACAGCATTAAAAACAGGGGCAAAAACAACATAAATTAGCCAAAAACTAAAAATAGGGACCTAATTTTCATAACTTTTTCGGGAGAGACTTTTCTTCCATCATCTTTCTATTATAGGACTTGGCAACCATTCCTTGTTGAGATTTTATCTTCTTATTTACAATTTCTATCCAATGTAACTTTACATTTAATACGATTACTTGAGATTTCATTCAATTAGTCATTTATAATATTAAATATACATTATTAAACCATATTTCTTTATTTATGACCTATAACCAATTTTAACTTTACAATCATTTCAAATTAATTGAACATACATTAAAGTAGTTATCAATTGTCTTGTATTAACATTTTTAACATTACACTCTAATTATTTCTTATTAATAGACCACAAATTTTAATTTCTTTCAATATTAAATAACAAAATCTTATTGAATTCAATATTTTAGTTATCGAAAATTACAAGTCGTTACATATGATTTGCGCAAATTAATATGAGAATATTACATTTTTGTACAGAAACAGTACAAAAATTCAAATTTTGTGATTTGGGCCGTTCAGATTTGACCAATTAATATGAAACTATTTTATGGGATTTGATATGATGATAATATATAGTAGAATTAATGGATGGATTAAAAAATAAAGAATGGTAAAATGACATATTTAAGACAATGAATTTGGTGACGAAATCAGTGCCATAGCAACCGTCTCGTTTATCTGATTTGCACGATTTATTTGTCTGTGTCGCTAGGAACTCTTATGAAGGAGATTAGACCAAAAACCTCGTCAAGTAATACCAACGCCACGCAATTTGATTTCGAATTTGAATTTTCGAGCAGATTTGTAACAACCCGATATTTTTCAGCCATTCGCATCCGCACATGTCGGACTTGAATTGCTCAAAATACCGCGTTGTAAATAAATTTGGAGCAAATGAAATACAATCACAAAATCACAGACATAGAACAAACAGAATACCTCGCGGCGGAATATAAAATATATACTAGTTCATGAAGCTACTACCGTAGAGTCTCAAACCAAATACATAATACAGTCTGAAAAAAACATAATAGAAATCCGAAATACATAGAAATTCACTAATACATGAGATAAACTAGAATAGCTGAAACAGAAAGTAGATATAAATGTAGATAAGCAGAAACTCCAGCAAAGACCAGCTCTAGAAAGAGAATCCAAAGCTGTGAATACTCAGGCTGACCCGAGCGTAAAGTAAAACACAAAACACTCGAGTCAGGACAATATATACTTATATAATGTAAACCAACTCAAGTGAACTGTAGTAGAAATGCACAATAACTTAAAGGATGCTTGGGATCACCCATCCTTTAAGAATCAGTTAAACTATAAATTAATTACATCCCGTGGTTAAAATTTCAAAATGGTATTTTATACTTCAAAATCAAATGTAATTTCAAAATTCAATATCATTCAAAATATCATATCTTCCAAACCACATTCATTTTTATTTAATTTAAATACCATTACAAAACACATTTCAAAATAGTTTATATTTCGAAACAAATTACTTCATTTTAAATCATAAAATGAAGTTATTATATTTAATAATTAAATTATTAAATTTACAAAATTTTAGTCTTTCAAAATCAATTTATCCACTTAATTTATTAAAACAGATGAAAATTCAACTTTCGTAGCATTTAGAAATTGCTACGGAAAGTTACATTCAAAACAGTTCAATTTAATAAAAGATAGCATTTAAAAAGGTTGTAATAGGGTTACATTAGTTTCAAATAAAACTTAGTTAAATTCAATAATTATAGCATTTACAAAAATGCTATAATAACCTTTAATTAAACTTAGCCATTTGGTTCATTATTATCAACTACAACATTTAAAAATGCTGTATTATCATTTACATTAGAATTAATAGCATTTCAGAAATGCAGTTAATTAACTTCAAGTATTCAATATAATTTCACAAACAATTATATTTTTATTTAAATCATTTTTAGCTTATAAAATCATATAATTTCACTTTTAAAACAGTCATTCAAATACCCTTATATTCATGATTTTATAAACTTAAATCTCCATTCAAAAATCAAAATTTAATAATAATTCACTTATTAAATTCCAACATAAAATTTCAAATTCATTAAATTTAATTTAATTTAACAGTTAAGTTTAAAATTTTCAATTATAACTTAATTTCATTTTTATTTACTTAACTTAAAATTCACTTTTAAGACAAATTCACAAATTTCCAATTTTAGTTATATTTCCAAATTTCAACCTAAATATTCATTCATTTCACATTTTAACTTTATTCAAAAATCATTGATATATTATAAAATCATTTTAAATTCATTTAATTCAAAATATCATAAATTTATCATATTTTCATATTTAATTTAAATTCCATTTATCACCAAATTCTAGTTTCCAAAATAACTTACATTCCAGATTTTCTAACTTTACCATTTATTTATTTCACTTATAAATTTTCAGAAAATCAATAATGCTTTACAAAAATCATTTTTAATCAAATTTAAATCAAAATATTATAATATTTACATTTCTAAAATAATTAAATTTTTTATAAAAACATATTTTAACAATGGGTCTGTATTTCATTTTCTAGCCTAGATGAAGTGATACGGGTAATAAATCATTTCAACCCGTAATTTACAAAGAAAACCGGGTTTGATCATTTCAAACCCGCAATCCCAAGTAAAAGAAAATAATTGAAAATCATTCAGGCCTATCATTTCAGCCCATAACGATTTTCTCCTATTCTAAATTTCGTTCGGGTATGTATCATTTCAACCCATAGTGATTCTAGTCTACAGGGAACTTGCGGTGTGATAAATTGATGAAAATAACAGAATAGCATGAAATAACAGTAACATATGGTATAACAAGTGTAAATATAGGTGTGAATTTCATATGAATGTAATATAGCAGTTATAACAGGATGATATGCATTTACAGATTCAGGTGATGTCAGTTTATCACTACATAAGTACATATTAGTCTGGTGAGATTTACTCACTGTTTTGAGCTGATGACACAACGACGAATTGCACAACGGGATCTACACAAGCACAAAAGCACGATACATATACGTAATGGAGGAGCCAAGGATTAATTCCCTTGAATACAAATCAAACAAACAATATAATAATTATAAGGTTTCAGACCAAAAATACGATAAACGATGCTAGAAATTAAGGAACAACAATTAATCAAACACTTGCACTTGCTTCCACCATCACTATGCTCAGCCTATAGGGTGATAAGGTACTGCCATGGGGTGTATTTGGTCAGGTATGGGTCATATATGGTCGGCCTAGCAAGGGTAGTGAAGGTATGGAAGTTGCTATGTATGAAAATACAAGTACAATTCAAACAAGTGGATTTTTGTGCAATTTCAAGCATCGGGTAAGGCTACAAATGGCATGGCCAGACCTGTTGGAGGCTAGGAGATGGTGTGGCAGTGGTTTTGGTTCAGGTATGAGCTGGATAAGGTGGTGCAAAGGCCGGCTAAGGGTGTGGTGAAGTGGTGGAAGTTACAAGGTGTGAATACAAAGGGTTTAAGGCAAATAAGTGGCTTTTGTGCAACCATGGCTCAACCAAAGGACCATTGGCTCGGCCCCTACAAGGTGAAGGTCGGGTGGGGTCTGGAGTGTCGGCCAAAGGTGGTGGAGGGAATGGTGGTGGCGGCCAAGGAGGTGGTTTAGGTGAAAAATGAAGGGTATGTGCATAAATGGTTCGGCTAGGCTGAACAAGTGGAGTGTTTGCATAAACTTTGGTGGATCTGGTCATAGATGACCACGACATGGCTTGGTCAGTGGACTGGAGGAGATGGTGACCTGATGTGGTGATGGTGGAGGCGGCTATGGTGGTGGAGGAGCAAGGCCGAACCTATGATGAAGAAGAACAAGTGCAAAAACCATGAATTCAAGCATAAACAAATGGAAAAAGGAAATAAAGTTTACCAAACTTTCTTCAAAAGCTATGGCCGAAATATTTTGACGAAATGAGAGAAAAAATGAAGTACGTGAATGAGAAATGAGGGTGGCAGCTAAAAGAATGAAGAGATATGGCCATTTGAGTGAAAAGAAACGTTAAAATGTGAAACGGTGGGAAAATCAAAAGCCATAGGAAACAAAAGGTCACAAACCCTTTCAATTTACCTTTTATTATTTATATAAATTTATGTAGCTGAAATAATAATAATATCAGATAATATTTCGAAATTTTCAACCAATATACAAATATATATAATATTTATCAATTATGTTAAGGTAAAATTAAGGAAAATAGTTAAAACAGTGAACTAGACTAGCAAAATCTGAAGTCAAATGAAATTTTTTTTAGAAAATTCATATAAGCTTGTAAAGTATTTTTAAACATAAATAATAACATAAAATACAAATATATTCACAAAATAAATATTTAAAATTTAATTTAAATATAAAATTATAATGCAGAAAATAGCAGAAAATGGGAAAACAGCCCTTAAAAATAGGAAATCAACACAGTAATTTTTAGAAAAATTCTATTATTATTTTAAAAATATTTAGAGATGAATTTTCACAAATAAAACAAATTTAAAATAAAATAAAGAAATTTAAAAATGAAGAAAATGGCAGAAAATTAGAAAACAGCCTTTAAAAATAGGAAATAAATACGGTAAATTTTGGAAAATATTATATTATCATTTTAAAAATGTTTAGAAATGATATCACACAAATAAAAAAAATTTAAAATAATTTCAAAATGAAATAAAGTCAAATTTAAATATATAGTCAAAATTTAGGGTTGTTACACTCCCCCCCACTCAAATCTTTTCGTCCTCGAAAAGGAAGGAAGCGGAGAAACAACAAAAAAGAGCAATAGGTTGGAATGCATCCCCGAAAGAAGGTAGGGAGAAAAAGATAGCTAGGAGGTAAAGCAGGTTGAAAGATAAGGATGAACCATTATTTGAACCATTATACATTTCAATTTTTTTTTTTTATGATGAATAGTCATTTGATTCAAATCTGATGGTTCAAAGTAAACAATATTTAAAACATTTTAAATTTTTAGAAGGGAAAATAACTGATCAAAATATTCTTTATATAGTACTTTATCAAAATACTTATATAACTCGATGTCTTAACAAGTTTACTTTCGTTCCTGCAGACTCTGGCTATGCGTTGATCAGGCGCAAAGCTAGAATTCTCCAAGTACTTAGTATACTTGTTTCAACACCCAATGAAAATACTAGAAAACTCTTTTAAAAAAAAAACAGATATGGAAAGTACAATTCAAACAAATCAACCAAACCGAAACAGTTGTCTGACCATGGATCGCAGATACACAATGGTTACGCCTGGGATCCCCCAGGAAACAATCCGTATACGTAAGCTTTCTCAGCCCTGCGAGTTACGCCATGATGACGAGTAGAATGCAGGATACACAATGGTTACGCCTGGATCCCCCAGGAAACAATCCGTACTCCCAGGCAAGACTCAGCCAGGCACTTGCGCTACTCTTCGCGACCTACACAGATTGCAGGATACACAATGGTTACGCCTGGATCCCCCAGGAAACAATCCGTACCCCTAGGCAAGACTCAGCCAGGCAGTTGCGCTATGTAGTCGCGATCATAAGACCACGGGGATCGCCGTGGAATTCGATGGACACTCGAGTATCATATCCGGAAAACCCAAATCAAAGAGAGAGAATAATATCGATAGAATGAATCCACAGTGTGGCCACAAAGCGGATATCAAGCAGAAGGCACTTTCCATATCTTTACTTCGAAAATATGTATCATATAGTACCCTTCAAAATCACTTTCAAATATCATACTTATATAAAGTCCATTTTATATAAGATTTCATTTCAAATCAAATACTTTTCAAAATACTAGTATATCAAATCACACTTATATAGATTTCGATTATATAAGATTTCACTTTTCAAAATTTGGGTACCCTTTCAAATCAACAGTTCCAATTCAACAGTTTACTTATACAAATCATTTTTATATAAGTTCGATAGCTCCCAAATCAAGTATTTAATAAAACAAGGTTCTAAATTTCAAACCATTTCGATATCAAATAAATTTTTAAAACTATATATGATGTCACCAAATCATTTCTTTCAAGTTATACATATTCAGTTTCAAAATTTCTTAAAACAATAGGTTTAGAAAATAATCCAAATTTCCAAATCAACAAAATTTAAGTCAAATAAATCCATTTCCATTTCAAACATGTATTCACTTCAAAAGTCATAATACTTTCAAAGTTATGAATCTTTCGAAACTAAAATACTTGAAATCATTACACTTTGAAAATCACAACATTTAGACATCATGCATTTGAAATCATAAAACATGCCCTTAATTCTTTTCATTTCAATTTTTTTCAATTAAACAAAAATCTAAAATTTCCAATTTTAATTCAATTCAAACCATCAGTTCAATTTAGTTTTCCAACAAAACCATTTCAAATATTATCAATTTCAAATATAGATTTGATTTACAAAATAAACTATTAAATCTTAAATATGTTTCAAGGCTTAAATATACCATATTTCAAAACTAAATTTCATAATTTCATATATCCCAAATTTTACTTCATTATTACTTACATATGTCATTATTTCGCAACATTACATTCGATCGCTCGCTTGATCACACAAGTTCGCTTTCGGACTAGTATTGTTCATTCGACTTCCCTAATGCGGACTTCGATATGGTTTCTTGACTAGAAGCCATCAATCTCCTTGCATAGCCATATACTATGATAGAGAATTCTAGAATCAAGCCCAAAATCCATATCAAATGTTCGCCATCAAGAATCAAATGAAAAATCCTAACATGAAATGGTGTAATTCACCTCGAACTTGTGTACTCAAACTTGGATCAAATTAATTATGCGAATAAAACAACGTACGTACAACTTATGTATCTATTCCAACTTGTTAAATAAATAGTTTTATAAAGATGTTACTAAGTTAAAACATTTAAAACCAAAATTTTCTCAAACATTTGAAGACTAATTTTTATCCAAAACATTTCAAAACTAAATTTCATATTAGTATAATTCAAAATAGTCTTATTTATTTACTTAACAAAACAGTTTCAACTTATAAAAAACCATATTGTTTCATACTTGAAACATACAAACTAAACTTATATTCTTTATCAAATACCTTATACCTTTCAAAAAAAATTTAGCTTTGAAAAAATTAACCTTGATTTGGAAGTGCTCGAATCTTAAAATAGTCGAAGAAGTCATATTTTCAATCCAAGAGTTGAAAATCAACACTAAATCAGTAAATCAATTTCAAAAGTTAGGTTTCAAAATCTGAAACTCGAGAACTGAACACCGACTTACTTTAAATCTTTCCAAATATATATATATATATATATATATACACACACACACACACACACACGGATCTATCTTTCGAATATCAAACCATACTTCGAAATCTGAAATCAAAATTGGTTTCAAAAAATCACTCGCAGAGCAAAGCTACTAGAGTGGCCTCTCTCTCACTCAGAAACTCGAAAATCAATGTCGATGATGCATGCATTCATCATCGAAATTATTTTCCGGCGACATAAGTGAGACTTCAATTAACTTTGAAAAACTTCTTTGAAATTCCTTCGAAATCATTGAAATTCATTCGAATACATTTGAAACATTTCTTACTTGAAATATATATATATATATATATATATCTTTAAATCATATTACTATATATATTTTCCAAAATCTTAAAACCGATTTCAAAATACCGGAATTCGATTCCTCGAAATTCAAATTCAAAACCCTTCAGTTATAAATCATTTTTGTATAAATCAAGTTTTTATAAAATTTTCAAAATTTCAAATTCTTTCAAAATTCCAAATTTTCATTTTTGAAAGGTATATAATCCTTATCGAAAACATTTCACTTTTATATATAAAAATATGGCCATCCTTAATAATTTCGATGTATGCACAATTTCAAAATACAACCAAATACAAATTTCCAAAGGATGATTCAGGGAAGGATTTCAAACAAACAAAGATTCAAAATTAGAGGGACTCTGATCAAATAGAATTCTAGTTCGAAGATAAACTCAAACGAAGATGAAATAATTTAATTACCAAATAGAGGATAGATAAGCCTATATAAATCGCGGGCGAACTTAACCTGGTCACCCGAGACTTTAGGAATATATTCAATACGGAAATCTAAGGCAAATCGACCTTCGATCGCCAGAGAAGAGAATCCGGGTAGAGCAGGAGATAGATAGCATCGACATCCGAGGATAAAAAAATGTTCAGTGAATCAATGCCAATTGTAAAGGAGTTTCACCCCTTTACAAATCATTCAAAGATTTACGGAATCATCGCTCTTTAGAGAGGTCATTCCAAAGTAGAGTTACAAATGCTCCAAAATTAAAAGGAAAAATGGGGAAAACAAGACTGGATTCCAGAACAAGTGGGAGTGTTCCAAAGTTCAAGGAATCCTAGTCGATAAGAATCTTAACCAAAATATTTCTAACAAGGTGGATAACGAAGAGATGAAGTTTAGAAAATCTTGATTTCGAAATAAGAACATTTTTATACCAAAATAATCTTTGAAAAATCTTTTTAAAAATCATTTTATACATCGAAAATACGTTCTCTCACAAAGAAAGAATCCTGAGATTGATTTCACTCATTCTAGGGTATTTCTACCCTATCTCTAATGAGTTTTTGCTCCGCAGGCTAAGGTTTGCCTAAAAACCTGGCTCTGATACCAACTGTAACAACCCGATATTTTTCAGCCATTTGCATCCGCACATGTCGGACTTGAATTGCTCAAAATACCGCGTTGTAAATAAATTTGGAGCAAATGAAATACAATCACAGAATCACAGACATAGAACAAACAGAATACCTCGCAGCGGAATATAAAATATATAGTAGTTCATGAAGCTACTACGGTAGAGTCTCAAACCAAATACATAATACAGTCTGAAAACAACATAATAGAAATCCGAAATACATAGAAATTCACTAATACATGAGATAAACTAGAATAGCTGAAACAGAAAGTAGATATAAATGTAGATAAGCAGAAACTCCAGCAAAGACCAGCTCCAGAAAGAGAATCCAAAGCTGTGAATACTCAGGCTGACCCGAGCGTAAAGTAAAACACAAAACACTCGAGTCAGGTCAATATATACTTATATAATGTAAACCAACTCAAGTGAACTGTAGTAGAAATGCACAATAACTTAAAGGATGCTTGGGATCACCCATCCTTTAAGAATCAGTTAAACTATAAATTAATTACATCCCATGGTTAAAATTTCAAAATGGTATTTTATACTTCAAAATCAAATGTAATTTCAAAATTCAATATCATTCAAAATATCATATCTTCCAAACCACATTCATTTTTATTTAATTTAAATACCATTACAAAACACATTTCAAAATAGTTTATATTTCGAAACAAATTACTTCATTTTAAATCATAAAATGAAGTTATTATATTTAATAATTAAATTATTAAATTTACAAAATTTTAGTCTTTCAAAATCAATTTATCCACTTAATTTATTAAAACAGACGAAAATTCAACTTTCGTAGCATTTAGAAATTGCTACGGAAAGTTACATTCAAAACAGTTCAATTTAATAAAAGATAGCATTTAAAAAGGTTGTAATAGGGTTACATTAGTTTCAAATAAAACTTAGTTAAATTCAATAATTATAGAATTTACAAAAATGCTATAATAACCTTTAATTAAACTTAGCCATTTGGTTCATTATTATCAACTACAGTATTTAAAAATGCTGTATTATCATTTACATTAGAATTAATAGCATTTCAGAAATGCAGTTAATTAACTTCAAGTATTCAATATAATTTCACAAACAATTATATTTTTATTTAAATCATTTTTAGCTTATAAAATCATATAATTTCACTTTTAAAACAGTCATTCAAATACCCTTATATTCATGATTTTATAAACTTAAATCTCCATTCAAAAATCAAAATTTAATAATAATTCACTTATTAAATTCCAACATAAAATTTCAAATTCATTAAATTTAATTTAATTTAACAGTTAAGTTTAAATTTTTTAATTATAACTTAATTTCATTTTTATTTACTTAACTTAAAATTCACTTTTAAGACAAATTCACAAATTTCCAATTTTAGTTATATTTCCAAATTTCAACCTAAATATTCATTCATTTCACATTTTAACTTTATTCAAAAATCATTGATATATTATAAAATCATTTTAAATTCATTTAATTCAAAATATCATAAATTTATCATATTTTCATATTTAATTTAAATTCCATTTATCACCAAATTCTAGTTTCCAAAATAACTTACATTCCAGATTTTCTAACTTTACCATTTATTTATTTCACTTATAAATTTTCAGAAAATCAACAATGCTTTACAAAAATCATTTTTAATCAAATTTAAATCAAAATATTATTATATTTACATTTCTAAAATAATTAAAAATTTTAGAAAAACATATTTTAACAACGGGTCTGTATTTCAGATCTAGCCTAGATGAAGTGATACGGGTAATATATCATTTCAACCCGTAATTTACAAAGAAAACCAGGTTTGATCATTTCAAACCCGCAATCCCAAGTAAAAGAAAATAATTGAAAATCATTCAGGCCTATCATTTCAGCCCATAACGATTTTCTCCTATTCTAAATTCCGTTCGGGTATGTATCATTTCAACCCATGGTGATTCTAGTCTACAGGGAACTTGCAGTGTGATAAATTGATGAAAATAACAGAATAGCATGAAATAACAGTAACATATGGTATAACCAGTGTAAATATAGTTGTGAACTTCATATGAATGTAATATAGCAGTTATAACAGGATGATATGCATTTACAGATTCAGGTGATGTCAGTTTATCACTACACAAGTACATATTAGTCTGGTGAATTTACTCACTGTTTTGAGCTGATGACACAACGACGAATTGCACAACGGGATCTACTCAAGCACAAAAGCACGATACATATACGAAATGGAGGAGCCAAGGATTAATTCTCTTGAATACAAATCAAACAAACAATATAATAATTATAAGGTTTCAGACCAAAAATACGATAAACGATGCTATAAATTAAGGAACAACAATTAATCAAACACTTGCACTTGCTTCCACCATCACTATGCTCAGCCTATAGGGTGATAAGGTACTGCCATGGAGTGTATTTGGTCGGGTATGGGTCATATATGGTCGGCCTAGCAAGGGTAGTGATGGTATGGAAGTTGCTATGTATGAAAATACAAGTACAATTCAAACAAGTGGATTTTTGTGCAATTTCAAGCATCGGGCAAGGCTACAAATGGCATGGCCAGACCTGCTGGAGGCTAGGAGATGGTGTGGCAGTGGTTTTGGTTCAAGTATGAGCTGGATAAGGTGGTGCAAAGACCGTCTAAGGGTGTGGTGAAGTGGTGGAAGTTACAAGGTGTGAATACAAAGGGTTTAAGGCAAATAAGTGGCTTTTGTGCAACCATGGCTCAACCAAAGGACCATTGGGCTCGGCCCCTACAAGGTGAAGGTCGGGTGGGGTCTGGAGTGTCGGCCAAAGGTGGTGGAGGGATTGGTGGTGGCGGCCAAGGAGGTGGTTTAGGTGAAAAATGAAGGGTATGTGCATAAATGGTTCGGCTAGGCTGAACAAGTGGAGTGTTTGCATAAACTTTGGTGGATCTGGTCATAGATGGCCACGACATGGCTTGGTCAGTGGGCTGGAGGAGATGGTGACCTGATGTGGTGATGGTGGAGGCGGCTATGTTGGTGGAGGAGCAAGGCCGAACCTATGATGAAGAAGAACAAGTGCAAAAACCATGAATTCAAGCATAAACAAATGGAAAAAGGAAATAAAGTTTACCAAACTTTCTTCAAAAGCTATGGCCGAAATATTTTGAGGAAATGAGAGAAAAAATAAAGTTCGTGAATGAGAAATGAGGGTGGCAGCTGAAAGAATGAAGAGATATGGCCATTTGAGTGAAAAGAAACGTTAAAATGTGAAAAGGTGGAAAAATCAAAAGCCATAGGAAACAAAAGGTCACAAACCCTTTCAATTTACCTTTTATTGTTTATATAAATTTATGTAGCTGAAATAATAATAATATCAGATAATATTTTGAAATTTTCAACCAATATACAAATATATATAATATTTATCAATTATGTAAAGTAAAATTAAGGAAAATAGTTAAAACAGTGAACTAGACTAGCAAAATTTGAAGTTAAATGAATTTTTTTTTAGAAAATTCATATAAGCTTGTAAAGTATTTTTAAACATAAATAATAACATAAAATACAAATATATTCACAAAATAAATATTTAAAATTTAATTTAAATATAAAATTATAATGCAGAAAATAGCAGAAAATGGGAAAACATCCCTTAAAAATAGGAAATCAACACAGTAATTTTTAGAAAAATTCAATTATTATTTTAAAAATATTTAGAGATGAATTTTCAAAAATAAAAAAAATTTAAAATAAAATAAAGAAATTTAAAAATGAAGAAAATGGCAGAAAATTAGAAAACAGCATTTAAAAATAGGAAATAAATACGGTAAATTTTGGAAAAATTATATTATCATTTTAAAAATGTTTAGAAATGATATCACACAAATAAAAAAAAATTAAAATAATTTCAAAATGAAATAAAGTCAAATTTAAATATATAGTCAAAATCTTGGGTTGTTACAAGATTGCAGTTGTTTATCTCCTTTGACTCAAAATGGGGATATGTATATCCTATTTTCCATTTCAGAAAACTAATTTCCCGTCTCTCTACTCTTCTTCCCTAATGCTCTAATTAACTGTATCCCCGAAATCAAAACCAAATTTAGAAATTATGGTACTAAATTGAAGAGAGAAGCAAGTAAGAATACTTAGGAGTCACTGGAGGTATTAGAACAGCAAATTGAAGGAAGTACCGTCTCTACACTGCGAATGGAAGTGAGGCTAGAGGTTTGGAATTGGAAGAAATCCAATATAGTAAATTCTATATTCAGTCTCTTGATATCATGATTTAATAAGATTACATTTGGTAACTAAATGTGTAATTCCGTAATTAGCCTCTCTAATTTTTGAAAACTTTGCCTAACATGAATAATGATTTATTATTTAGCGGTTAAACAAGCTATTGGTGCAATATAACGTATATCTAAACTCTACATGTAAACCACGCGAAAATGGGGCACAAAATTAGGAAAATTATAGTGAAATGATGGACAAATCCGCTTAAACTTATAAGAGCAAATTGCTGAGATGACATATGACGTTTCCAGACCTAAACATAACTTTGAGCATTCTATTATGACTTATGCGAATTAATATGAGAATATTATATTTTTATTCGAAAATAGTCCAAAAATTTAAATTTATGATTCGGGCAATTTAAATTTGTCCAATTGATATGAATTTTGAGATTTGATATGATGATATCATGCCTAAAAGTATTTCTATGTATTTTATTCAATCTACCCTAATTTATATATACAAACATTATATTATATGAAAAGTAGTCCAAATTTGAATATTAATGGCTTGGTGTATATAAGCACATCAAAATGGCTTGAAATTGATTTCAAAAGTAGAAGTAGACTAAATGGTGATAACATTTATATATGACTTATACATGTAAAATACAGTTTAAAAATAAAGATTTGATTTCTTGAGATCGAATACAGATGTTTTAGTAAGAAATATAATTTTATTTAGAATTTAAACTATATATATTGAATTTATATACTTTAATCTACTATAAGAAAGTTAAAGAAATTATAATTTTAAAAAATAAAATGAGGATAAAAACTTACGAGGAAAATAGTTTTATTTCTTATGAATGTACATTACATACGTGTGAGATCGAAAGCTAAGAAATCACAAGATCAAAGAGTTAAAAATATAAAAATGTACAATATTAAAGATATATATATATATATATATATATATATATATATATATATATATATCTTGGAGTAACCCAAGAATTGTCTCGTGCTAGTACACCGTGCTAGTCGTCGAGTGTTTTCGACAGGTTTCTAGACCTAATTTAGGCGGGAATCTATAGACTTAAAGGCTCGAGCCAGATTTCTTGAGTGCGCTCGGTCCGAGTGATGTGGTAGATGATGCATCCTAGCCTATGTAATATGTGTAGTACACGTATATCGCATGCCGTAAAGGGATAATGTTTATAAGTTACGGGATTAATTTTGGTTATTGATGTGGAATAGAGCCGGGTTAGTTTTTGAATTTGGGGACGCAATTCTTTTAATGAGGATAATTTGATACCCTGAAAATTCAAATATTATTTTAAATGAATAATAATAATAAAGTAATATGAAAAATTGTGGAATTAATGGATTGATTAAATAAATTAAAAATAAGGAGGGGTAAATTTGTAATTTTTAAGACATTGGAAATTGGTGGCGAAACCCGCGCCATTGCAACCATCTCATTTTTCTAATTTGAACGATACATTTGTTTTTGTCACTTGGTGCTCGTATGAAGGAGATTAGACTGAAAACGTCGTCGAGTCGTACCGACGCCACACTATCAGAATCCGAATTCGAATCTTCGGGCAGCTTGCAGTTGTTTATCTCCTTTCACTCAAAATGGAGATGCGTATCCTAATTTCCATTTTAGAAAACTATTTTCCCATCTCTCTCTTTTCTTCCCTTACGCTCTGATTAACCATGGTCCCTAAAATCAAAATCAAATTAAGAAATTATGGTCCCAACTCGAAGAGAGAAGCGAGTAAGGATGCTTAGGAGTCACTGGAGGTGTTAGAATAGCGAATTGATGGCGGAATCTCACAGCGAAGAAAAGTGAGGCTAGAGGTTTGGAATTGGGAGAAATCGATCACAGTGAATTCTATATTCGCTCTCTTGATTTTCTGATTTAATAAGACTATATTTGGTAAATAATGTGTAATTTCGAACTTAGGCTCTTTGATTTTTGTAAACTTGGCAACGTGAATAATGATTTATTTTTGAGCAGTTAAGTGAGCTAATGGTGTAATATAATGTATATTTAAACTCTATTAGTAAACTATGCGAAAATGTGGCACGAAATTAACAAAATCATAGTGAAATGATGGATAGATCAAGTTAAACTTAAATGAGTAAATTGCTGAGATGAAATATGACGTCTACAGACCTAAACGTATTCTAAAAATACAAATTTTATGACACGGGCCATTAAAATTTGCCCAGTTGATATGAAACTATTTTCTGAAATTTGATATGACGATAACATGTTTAAAAAGCATTTGTATGTAAATGTATTCAATTTATACAAACATTATATCATATGAAAATCAATTCAAATTTGTAAATTAATGGTTTGGTATATACAATCACATCAAAATGGCATGAAATTGTGATAACATGTATATATGATTTACACATAAAATACGGTTTAAAAATAAAGATTTGATTTCTAGAGCTCGAATACATCTGTTTTAGTAAGAAATATAATTTTATTTATATTTCAAACCATGTATATATATATATATATATATATATATATATATTGAATTCATATAATTTAATTTAATATAAGAAAGTTACAAGAAATTATAATTTCTTTTAAGATAAAACGAGGATAAAAAATTACAGGGAAAATAATATGATTTGTTATGAACAAAGAGTTAAAAATAATAAAAATGTACAATATTATAGAAATATATATCCTGGAGTAACCCAAGAATTGTCTCGAGCTAGTACACTGGTCGTCGACTATTTTTAACAGGTTCCAGGACCTACTTTAGACCGGAATCTATAGATTTATAGGCTCGTGCCTGATTTCCTAAGTGCGCTCGGTTTGAGTGACAGGGTAGATGACGCACCATTGCCAATGTGGCAATGTCTGTTAGCACACAGATATCGCATGCCGTAAAGGGGCAATATTTGTTACGGGCTTATTTGGTTATTGATTTGAAATAGGCCAGCTTGGTATTTAAATTTGGAGATGAAATTCTTTTAATAGGGAGAATATAGTACCCTAAAAATTCAAATAATATTTTAGTTGACTAATAATAATGTGGAAGCAAGTAAGAATACTTAGAAGTCATTGGAGATGTTAGAACAACGAATTGAACGAAGTGCTATCTTTGCACGGCGAAGGAAAATGAGCCTAAAGGCTTGGAATTGGGAGAAATCGATCATAGTAAATTCTATATTAACTCTCTTGATTTCAAGGTTTAATAAGGTTATATTTGGTAACTATTTGTGTAATTTCGAAATTAGGCTCTCTGATTTTTGGGAACTTTGCCTAACATGAATAATGATTTATTTTTGGGCAATTAAATGAGCTAATGGTGTAATATAATGTATATTAAAACTCTATATGTAAACTACGCGAAAATGAGGCACAAAATTACAAAAATCTTAGTGAATGATGGATAGATCAAGTTAAACTTATTTAATCAAATTATTGAGATGAAATATGACGTTTACAGACGTAAACAAAATCTTTGAGCATTCTTGTATGAACTGTGTGAATAAATATGAGAATATTACTTTTTGGGCAGAAATAGTCCAAAAATAATAATTTTATGATCCGTGCCATTTAAATTTGCCCAATCGTTATAAACTATTTTCTGAGATTTGATATGATGATATTAAGTCTAAAATGTATTTTTATGTAATTTTATTCAATTTACACGAATTCATATATACAAACATTATATTGTATGAAAAGCAGTCCAAATTTGTATATTAATGGTTTGGTATATATAATAACATCAAAATGACATGAAATTGATTTCAAAATTTAAATTTCACTAAACGGTGATAACATGTATATATGATTTATACATATAAAATACGGTTTAAAAATAAAGATTTGATTTCTAGTGAACGAATACACATGTTTTAGCAAGAAAATAATTTTATTTAGGATTTAAACTATATATTGAATTTATATAATTTATTTTAATCTAAGAAAGTTAAAGAAATTATAATTTAAAAAAAATACGGATAATAACTTACGGGGAAGACAATATGATTTATTATGAACGTACATTACATGCGTATGAGGTCAAAAGCTAAGAAATCACAAGAACAATAGGTTAAAATAATAAAAATGTACAATATTATAGAAATATTTATATCCCGGAGTAACTCTATAATTATCTCGAGCTAGTATACCGTACTGGACGTCAAATATTTTTGACAGGTTCCTGGACCAATTTTAGCCCGGAATCTATAGATTTGAAGGCTCGTGCCTGATTTCCTGAGTGTGCTCGGTCTGAGCGATGTGGTATATGACGCACCCTAGCCGGGCAAAGTATGTTAGCACACAGATAACGCATGTCGTAAAGGGGAAATATTTTACGGGCTTAATTTTGTTTATTGAATTGGAATTGAGCCGTCTTAGTTTTTGAATTTGGGGAAAAATTTCTTTTAATGGGGAGAATGTATTACCCTGAAAATTCAAATAATATTTTAATTGAACCGTAACAGTATAATAATTTGAAAAGTAGTGGAATTAATGGATTGATTAAATATGTAAAAATAAGAAAGGGTAAAATGGTCATTGTTAAGAGACTGGAATTTGGTGATGAAACCAGCGCCATTGAAACCGTCTCTTTTTTTCTATTTGAATGGTATATTTGTTTGTGTCGCTTGGAGCTGGTATAAAGGGGATTAGACCGAGAATGTCGTTGTGTCATACCGAAGACATGCAATTCGAATCTGAATTTTCGGACAAATTGTAGTTGTTTGTCTTCGTTGACTCAAAATGGAGATGCGTATCCCACTTTCCATTTTAGAAAACTAATTTCTCATCGCTCTCTTCTTTTTCCCTAATGTCCTCCAAAATCAAAACCAAAATTAAAAATTAAGGTCCCAAATCGAAGAGAGAAGCAAATAAAAATGCTTAGGAGTCACTGGAGGTGTTAGAACAGCGACTTGCAAGAAGTGCTATCTCTGCGCAGGGAAGGAAATGAGGCTAGAGGCTTGGAATTGGGTGAAAATCGATCATAGTAAGCTATATATTCACTCTTTTGATTTCAAGATTTAATTAGATTATATTGGGTTACTAAATGTGTGATTTCGAAATTAGGCCCTCTAATTTTTGGAAACTTTGCCTAACATGAATAAAGATTTATTTTTGAGCAGTTAAATGAGCTAATGGTGTAATATAATGTATATCAAAACTCTATATGTAAACTACGCGAAAATGAGGCACAAAATTACGAAAATCATGTTGGATGGATAGATCAAGTTATTAAACTTATATTAGCAAATTATTGAGGCGAAATATGACGTTTACAGACCTAAACATAATCGTTGAGCATTCTTGAATGACTTTTGAGAATAAATATGAGAATGTTACATTTTTGTGCCGAAATAGTTCAAAAATACTAAATTTATGATTCGGGCCATTTTAATTTGCCTAATTGATATGAAACTATTTTATGAGATTTGGTATGATGATATTATGTCTAAAATGTATTTTTAGGTAATTTTATTCAATTTACACGAATTTATATATACAAACATTGTATTATGGCTAAAAATGGAGATCTGTATCCCACATTCCATTTCAGAAACCTAATTTTCTGTCTCTCTTACGCTTCCCTAGTAGTCCGATTACCCATAATCCCCAAAATCAAAACCAAATTAAGAAACTAAGATTCCAAATCGGAGAGAGAAGCAAGGAAAAATGCTTAATAGTCACTAGAGGTATGAGAATAGCAATATCCTGTATTAATACACATTGCCACACATACATGGTTTTGGTTATTGATTTGGAATAGAGCCGGCTTGGTTTGTGAATTTGGAGAAGGAAATTTTTTAATTGGGGAGATGTGACTCCCCGAAAATTCGAATAAGATTTAATTGAGTAATAATAATATAATAATATGAAAATATTGGAATTAATGGAATAATTAAGCAGATTAAAAATATGGAGGGGGGTAAAATGGTCATTTTTAAGACATTTTAATTGAAATTGATCGAATATATTGCTTAAAATGTGCAAAAAAAAACACATTAATAACATCTGCTTTGAAATTTGAAGAGAGGAAACAGTTTTTTGAAACATTTTTAACAAAAATTGCTGTAATTAGAGAAAGTTTTGCAGTTTATCGTCTGCATTCTTAGATTTTCTCTGTATTACCATAAAAAAGATCGATTACAAGCATGGCTAACTCGAAAATCTCTAAATCACTTGCAAAAACCCTAAGATGCATCGATTGAAAAAGGTGTAATATAAATTGATAACTCTTGAAATTGAGATATATCACCTTACATCTTCCCATTTTACCTTGTTTGATCTTGAAAACGTTAGATTTCGACTTGATTTTGGTTGTTTTGCTGTTCGATTTTGTAGAAGAAGTGGCATAAAGATCGAACGATAAAAAGAGCGTAGGTTCAGGGTTTTAGGATGATATTTAAGGGTAGTTTGGGGAAAAAATAGGCCGCGTATAAAAATAAGGATGAAATTTTTATGTTTTGTATCTAAAGGATTTTTGATGAATTATGAAAGTTATTAAGGATGTATGGCAAATGTTCCCTATATATTATTTTGTACAGGAGAATAGGCACAATGAAAAAGTTCCAAAAACATTTAGTCTCAAGGGCAGCAAGTTTGTTTTTTGTTCTGAAAGACACTTTATAGTGTAAATCACAGAATGATAGTTGCAACTATCATTCTGTGATTTACACTATAAAGTGTCCTTCAGACCAAAAAACAAACTTGCTGTCCCTGAGACTAAAATTTGTTGCAACTTCTTCCTTTTGCTTAAAAACCCCTTATTTGTATTTATAAAATATGGTTTTTGAAAATAAAGATATGATATACTGGAGATCGAATACATATGTTTTAGTAAGAAATACATTTTATTGAGAATTCAAACTATATATATTGAATTTATTTTAATATAAGAAAGTTAAAGAAATTAAAATTTAAAAAAATAAAACAAGTATAAAAACTTATGGGGAAAATAGTGTGATTTGTTATGAATGTATATTACATAAGTATGAAATCCAAAGCTAAGAATTCACTAGGAGGTGTTAAATTTATATTTCGTAAGTATGAGATCAAAAACTTACGGATACCACATGCTATTTCAGTAAACTAATTTCCCGTCTCTTTGCTCTTCGTCCCTAATGCTCTAATTAACCGTATCCCCGAAATCAAAACCAAATTTAGAAATTATGGCACCAAATTGAAGAGAGAAGCAAGTAAGAATACTTAGGAGTCGCAAGAGGCATTAGAACAGCGAATTGAAGGAAGTATTGTCTCTACACAGCGAATGGAAGTGAGGCTAGAGGTTTGGAATTGGAAGAAAACGATTATAGTAAATTCTATATTCAGTCTCTTGATATCATGATTTAATAAGATTATGTTTGGTAACTAAATGTGTAATTCTGAAATTAGCCTCTCTAATTTTTGAAAACTTTGCCTAACATAAATATTGATTTATTATTTAGAAGTTAAACAGGCTAATGGTGTGATATAACATATATCTAAACTCTATATGTAAACCACGTAAAAATGAGGCACAAAATTAGAAAAATCATAGTGAAATGATGGATAGATCCGCTTAAACTTATATGAGCGAATTGCTGAGATGAAATATGACGTCTCCAGACCTAAACATAATCTTTGAGCATTCTTATACGACTTGTGCGAATTAATATGAGAATATTACATTTTTATTCTGAAATAGTCCAAATTTTTAAATTTATGATTCGGGCAATTTAAATGTAACGATCTTGAATTTTATTAAGTTTAAATTGATAATTAAATTTAATTTTCGAATAAAAATTATGAAATAATGGGTAATTGATATAAAATACTATTTAGATTATGAATTGATTAAGAATTAATTTGAATATACGGAAATAAACAATAAATAAGATAAATTATATGAATATGAAGTAACATATAGCTAAGTTCAAACAACATAATTAAAACAGAAATTTATTTACAATACAAAGTACAAGAACAAAAGAAATAAAATAAATACCTTAAAATTTTGGTTATGTAAAATATAGAAATATAAAAGTAAAATAAATAAACAAAACAAAGTAAAATAACAATTAACCTTATGTTATAAAATCAATGCACATTAATAAAACAAAGAAATGTCATCTCAAGCATATCAAAACAAACATGCAGCCGAAATATAAGGCAAGAATCAAACAAATAGATGCAACTATCTAAAGTATTGACAACATAAATAAGAAATGTATACAAGATAAAATAAAGACACATATACTTGTAAATGAAGAGTGACCAGGCAAGAACAAGCTAAAGGATGTAGGCAAGTATAGAGACATAAAGTACATCAGCCCCCAAAACAAATTCATGTCAGCCGAGATAAAGCAAAGATGTAGGCAAGCAAAAAGTATACGAACAAACAAAGTACAAAACAAATAAATGCAAGATCCTAAGTACACTTAAACAAAACAAAATAAAATATATTCAAGTATGTAAGCTGTAAACAAGGCATGGAACAAAGTCAATTCGAGCTTGCTTAGGATCATTTCAGCCATGCTTGTCGTATATATATAAAAAAAAAATAGAAAAAAATAAAGCATATCACCCAGTACAAGATTTGTATACCCTGAACACTTTTTCTTTTATATACATCAACTTTTTCTTCTCATCATCAGTTCGTCCATTACAAGCCAAGTAAAACTGAAGTAAATACCACTTAAAACTTATACAAGCTCAAATTCAATTCAACTGCAAACAAACCTGTTGCCAGTTTACATTTTCAAACTGTTTTTGTTTTCAAAGTAGAAATTTTGAAACCTAAGTTTGATATAATTTCCAGTTTTAAGTTTAGTCTAGAAATAAAAATTCAAATTGTCTAATGATTTTAAAAGTATTAATTGAATTTTAATTTAAATTAAAACTGTTAAGAAGTATGTTTTGAAAAATAATGATGAGGTATAAAACTTTAACAAATCAAATGTTCTTGTGTAGAAATGTTTTCAAGTGTTTAAATTAATAGGTTCAATAAATTAAAATTAAGTAATCAGTTGAGATAACATGGTTATCTCAAATAATTTTTGATTTCTAATTAACTTAAAGATTTTAAAATGATTTTCAAAGTTGAAATTTAAAAGTAAACTTGAAATGGAGATTGTTTTAAAACCCTTTTTATAATAATAATGTAATCATTTCTAAGAATGAGGTTTATCTTAAAAGTCAAGGAAGATTTAATGATTTGAAATTCATTAAATTATGTTAATCAAGATGGATAATTTATTATTTAATTAATTGATGAATTGGACTAATTAAATAAGTAATTAAAGGTTTAAATTAATTAATTAAGGATTAAAGATTAATTTATTAAGGAATAATAATTTTGGGAATTAAGGATTTTGATAAATATTAATCAATGATTAAAGTTGATTTATCAAGTGATTAAGCAATAATAAATTTAAGGATAGTGTGATAAATTGATTTGGTAATTAATTTGAGAATAATTAAATTATTTAAAGTAATTAGTTATTTAAAGGTTAATTAAATTAATGTGATAAATTTTGATAACAAATTAGATTAATTTATTTAAATCAATTGTAAATTGTTAATTACTTAATGAAAGCAATTAAGGGGTTAATTACCAATTGTAATTAAATTTGAATATTTTGATTAAATTAATGATAAAGATAAATTGGTAATTCATGATTTGTTATTATGAGATGATTGCTTAATGGTAAGTAAATAAAGAGTAAATTTCTTGAAATAAATAATTAAGAAGTTAATTAATTATTTAATTGGTTCAAGAGTCAATTTAATTAATATGATGGATTAAGAATAATTTGAATTAATTAAAGTGTTTTATAAATTTATTTATATCAAATGATTTGTGATTAATGAATTTGAATTGAATAATAAATCCATAAGTAACTAATTAAATTGGAAATGAATTGAATTAATTTAGGATTTAAACAATTAATTAATCCTGCTTACAAATGTTTATTGAATGCTTATGAATGATTGTATTGTATGAAATGCCTTGAATTGATTATCCTGTCTGATTTGTGATATTTTGTTCTGTAGATTGAGCTGTTTATATTTATTTGCATTTGTATATTATCTGTGAATCTGTGAATGGACGATAAGCGTTATAGTTTATATCGCTTATCAACTATATTTTTGTGTTTTAATCTGTGATGATTGATGATATGGCACTTTTATTGTGTTAAACCCCTGGACCATACTTATACACACACAAATATGGTTTTCACGAGGAAATCAATTGAGTCACAGATTTTTGAAAATAGTTTTGATTCTGAATTTTAAATTCAAATGGTTTGAAAATGAGATTGGGTTTACAGTCAAAAGCTTTTGAAAATGGAATTTCAAAGATGAAATTTATTTTGAGTAACTTGATTAATTTTGAAATTTAAATAATTTGGCTTAAACTTAAATAGAAGATTTGAAATTGAATTCTATGATTCGAAACTAGGGATTAAAAATGTTATACCAGTTATATAGGGCTTAAACTATTTTAAAATGTATTAATTTGGGAATATGAATATAAATTAAGAACTTTAACTTGTGCAAATATAATTGGATTTTTCTTAAATGAAAACTGTTTGTTTTCAAATAATAAAAGCTTTCACATAAGAAATGAACATCCAATTTGTGTTAAAAAGAATTTCAAGTTTGAAAATGAAAATGATTTCCAAGTTATAGAAACGGTCTGAAATTATAAGTTAAATCTTTGATTTAAAGATTTAACGAGTTAATCCTATCGAAATGAAATTGTTTTGTAAATTTATGAATTGATCTTTGTGTAATAAATCTTTTTGTTTAAAGATTTGAAATGGTAATTGATTTAAACCATTTGAAAGAAAGGTTTGGGTTTTAAGTTTTTATGTTTTTAAATCCCAATATCCATATGTTTTTAAATATTGCGCTCACTATTCAGTTTAGCCGGGAGAGGATCTTTGTGTCATATATCCCATTCCGAATATGTGGTACGTCGATATGGATAGCATTTGAAGACCGGTGATGAAGACCGAATATTTTCGAAAACGTAAGGACAACTCGTCGAATGTCTTTGCATCGACTGGTCCCCGGTATAAAGACTCCATATGTGATGGGAAGTCCGAACGAAATTAGTGAATATCCGGATTTGCAAGGGCCTCTTTGGAAGTGCCTACGGTTCTGTTCGAACCCGGAACAGACTTGTATGGATTGTGTGTCTGACATTACAATTTGAGATATAAAGCATATTTCTTTCAAATACATTTCTGTTGGTGGCGGAGAATTTATTCTTTTAGTTTAACACCCTTCTCTGAGACATACGAGCTCAGAGGTTATGTAGTTAAAGGTTATCAGCAATATATTCCCAATTTGGTAATGTGACATGCTAAGTGTTGCTGTGAAATGATCATTGTTTGATCATTTGTGATATGATCATTTGTTTGATCATTTATCTTTGTGATCATTATTTTGATCATTTGTTGACCCAAAGCATGGCTTTGTACCAAAGCGTGGCTTTGTGGACGTGACTTCGTCGAGCCTCACACCTTGGAATGGTCGAAACAGGAAAGATGCAGCAAGGTTATTAGGGGGTAGCGCCCCTTTAGGGTATGTACATCTCCTTCTGGATAGAAGTGGTATCATGGTATGGAGCCCAGATACTTATTTATGTGGACATCACAAACTTATATATATCTTGTTTTGTGATTTGAGGTGGGGCCCCGGTTAAAGGTTGTTACAACCGGGAGGTGGCATACTCGTATCAGTAGTTACCCAGTTAGGGGTAACCCGGCCTTGTGTTGGCAGAGATCCGGTTAGGTTCTCGGGACGTCCATCCAGAGGCGTTTCCATGTGGCAATGGAAAGTTCCTTGGCCTGACCATTTGTTGGAAATCCAATCTTCAATACGAAACCCTATACGGTATTAGTTGTAGAACCTGCCATCTAATATGGTAGTTATAGCGGGCATAATATAATGGTACCTATGCTGGCTAAGATTAATATTCTACTTTTGAAATGCTTTTCTGCACCGTGCACTTATAATAATAACATCAAAGAAATTTTCTGTGTATTAAGCATATTTGACTATCATAAGAAGAAATCTCCTCCAAGTCTGCGTTTGCATTGTGTGTGTGGCGGGAGGTCTTATGGTAGTTTCATTTTCAAAAAGCATTACGAATTTACTTTAAAATTCTCTTGTTGATTGTTTTTAAAGATAAACTGTTTTTTTTTGTTGCTCACACCAGTCCCATGACTGATTCAGAGTTTGTTGTTCCTTTCCTAAACTCTGGGTGCTCATTATTTTCTACACGAGCAGTCTAGAGTTTGGTTTTTCAAATAGTTAGGTTCAGTGAATTATCTGGAGTTAGTTCAGTCTTTGGTTCGCACCAGTCTTGCCTAGCTTGGTGCATTGTTATGGGGAGTTCGAGCTATTGCTGGATTAGTTCTTGGAGATGGGGTTCAGATTTGGAGTTCTTCGGTGAAGACTATCTTAGAGTTATTTGTTCCGCTGCTAGCATTATCTATATTTCTTTTCCGCTGCTATTTATTGTATCTCTGATGTATATTGATACTCATTGCATCACTCTGTTGTATCAGTGTTGTATATGAATGTATTATTCTTTTTATTCCGCCGTGTTATTTACTTAATGTTGTTATAAGCTCCGGCGAATCGGAATTGAACGATCGAATCTACGGCATTCGAATACGATTTAAAGTATGGATGTCGATTCTAGAGCGGGCAAAATCTGAAACGTTACAAGTGGTATCAGAGCTAAGGTTGAACTTTAGCTCAGGAGTATAACACATTAAGTAGCTCATTAGAGATAGGGTGAAGTATCCCTAGAATGAGTAATCCCTAAGATATCCGTTTGAATGCCTCAGTAAATTCTCTTACTATCCACTAATAGTGAGTATGAGTGCGAGAAGAGAACGAGATAGGGGATAGGTAAATACGACTATAAATGGTCAATAACCTGCAACAGTGGAAACAACTTTCTTATCAATTTCCTTTGATTCGTTTCCAAATCCTTTTGATTTCTTCGTGATAGCTCCAGAAAGAAGTTTCGGTGTGATGATGGCCCTATGTATCGTTGTAAGAAATTTTTACTTCGTATCTTCATTGGTTTTTGATTTTAAATCTTAATGAATATGAATTGGAAATTTGAAACTGAAATTTGAAATAAATTGGAAATTTAAATTGAGTTAAATTGATTAATAGAATATGAAGCTAAATTTGAATTGAATCGGTAAAACGATATCATTTAAACCCAAATTTGAAATTTTATTATAATTTCTTGTATCTATTGTTGATATTCTGATTTGGTGAGCCAAATGCAGAATAGATATCTAGTTTGACATGGAGAATTGTCCTTCTATCTTTCGTCTATCTTCGTTATCTCTCTTTGGCGAATTTCGAGGACGAAATTCTTTTTAAGGGGGGAAGTCTGTAACGATCTTGAATTTTATTAAGTTTAAATTGATAATTAAATTTAATTTTTGAATAAAAATTATGAAATAATGGGTAATTGATATAAAATACTATTTAGATTATGAATTGATTAAGAATTGATTTGAATATACGGAAATAAACAATAAATAAGATAAATTATATGAATATGAAGTAACATATAGCTAAGTTCAAACAACATAATTAAAACAGAAATTTATTTACAATACAAAGTACAAGAACAAAAGAAATAAAATAAATCCCTTAAAATTTTGGTTATGTAAAATATAGAAATATAAAAGTAAAATAAATAAACAAAACAAAGTAAAATAACAATTAACCTTATGTTATAAAATCAATGCACATTAATAAAACAAAGAAATGTCATCTCAAGCATATCAAAACAAACATGCAGCCGAAATATAAGGCAAGAATCAAACAAATAGATGCAACTATCTAAAGTATTGACAACATAAATAAGAAATGTATACAAGATAAAATAAAGACACATATACTTGTAAATGAAGAGTGACTAGGCAAGAACAAGCTAAAGGATGTAGGCAAGTATAGAGACATAAAGTACATCAGCCCCCAAAACAAATTCATGTCAGCCGAGATAAAGCAAAGATGCAGGCAAGTAAAAAGTATATGAACAAACAAAGTACAAAACAAATAAATGCAAGATCCTAAGTACACTTAAACAAAACAAAATAAAATATATTCAAGTATGTAAGCTGTAAACAAGGCATGGAACAAAGTCAATTCGAGCTTGCTTAGGATCATTTCAGCCATGCTTGTTGTATATATATAAAAAAAAAATAGAAAAAAATAAAGCATATCACCCAGTACAAGATTTGTATATCCTGAACACTTTTCTTTTATATACATCAACTTTTTCTTCTCATCATCAGCTCGTCCATTACAAGCCAAGTAAAACTGAAGTAAATACCACTTAAAACTTATACAAGCTCAAATTCAATTCAAGTGCAAACAAACCTGTTGCCAGTTTACATTTTCAAACTGCTTTTGTTTTCAAAGTAGAAATTTTGAAACCTAAGTTTGATATAATTTCCAGTTTTAAGTTTAGTCTAGAAATAAAAATTCAAATTGTCTAATGATTTTAAAAGTATTAATTGAATTTTAATTTAAATTAAGATTGTTAAGAAGTATGTTTTGAAAAATAATGATGAGGTATAAAACTTTAACAAATCAATGTTCTTGTGTAGAAATGTTTTCAAGTGTTTAAATTAATAGGTTCAATAAATTAAAATTAAGAAATCAGTTGAGATAACATGGTTATCTCAAATAATTTTTGATTTCTAATTAACTTAAAGATTTTAAAATGATTTTCAAAGTTGAAATTTAAAAGTAAACTTGAAATGGAAATTGTTTTAAAACCCTTTTTATAATAATAATGTAATCATTTCTAAGAATGAGGTTTATCTTAAAAGTCAAGGAAGATTTAATGATTTGAAATTCATTAAATTATGTTAATCAAGATGGATAATTTATTATTTAATTAGTTGATGAATTGGACTAATTAAATAAGTAATTAAAGGTTTAAATTAATTAATTAAGGATTAAAGATTAATTTATTAAGGGATAATAATTTTGGGAATTAAGGATTTTGATAAAATATTAATCAATGATTAAAGTTGATTTATCAAGTGATTAAGCAATAATAATTTAAGGATAGTGTGATAAATTGATTTGGTAATTAATTTGAGAATAATTAAATTATTTAAAGCAATTAGTTATTTAAAGGTTAATTAAATTAATGTGATAAATTTTGATAACAAATTAGATTAATTTATTTAAATCAATTGTAAATTGTTAATTACTTAATGAAAGCAATTAAGGGGTTAATTACTAATTGTAATTAAATTTGAATATTTTGATTCAATTAATGATAAAGATAAATTGGTAATTCATGATTTGTTATTATGAGATGATTGCTTAATGGTAAGTAAATAAAGAGTAATTTTTTTGAATAAATAATTAAGAAGTTAATTAATTATTTAATTGGTTCAAGAGTCAATTTAATTAATATGATGGATTAAGAATAATTTTAATTAATTAAAGTGTTTGATAAATTTATTTATATCAAATGATTTGTGATTAATAAATCTGAATTGAATAATAAATCCATAAGTAACTAATTAAATTGGAAATGAATTGAATTAGTTTAGGATTTAAACAATTAATTAATCCTGCTTACAAATGTTTATTGAATGCTTATGAATGATTGTATTGTATGAAATGCCTTGAATTGATTATCCTATCTGATTTGTGATATTTTGTTCTGTAGATTGAGCTGTTTATATTTATTTGCATTTGTATATTATCTGTGAATCTGTGAATGGACGATGAGCTTTATAGTTTATATCGCTTATCAGCTATATTTCTGTGTTTTAATCTGTGATGATTGATGATATGGCACTTTTATTGTGTTAAACCCCTGGACCACACTTATACACACACAAATATGGATTTCACGAGGAAATCAATTGAGTCACAGATTTTTGAAAATAGTTTTGATTTTGAATTTTAAATTCAAATGGTTTGAAAATGAGATTGGGTTTAAAGTCAAAAGCTTTTGAAAATGGAATTTCAAAGATGAAATTTATTTTGAATAACTTGATTAAGTTTGAAATTTAAATAATTTGGTTTAAACTTAAATAGAAGATTTGAAATTGAATTCTATGATTCGAAACTAGGGATTAAAAATGTTATACCAGTTATATAGGGGTTAAACTATTTTAAAATGTATTAATTTGGGAATATGAATATAAATTAAGAACTTTAACTTGTGCAAATATAATTGGATTTTTCTTAAATGAAAACTGTTTGTTTTCAAATAATAAAAGCTTTCACATAAGAAATGAACATCCAATTTGTGTTAAAAAGAATTTCAAGTTTGAAAATGAAAATGATTTCCAAGTTATAGAAACGGTCTGAAATTATAAGTTAAATCTTTGATTTAAAGATTTAACGAGTTAATCCTATCGAAATGAAATTGTTTTGGAAATTTATGAATTGATCTTTGTGTAATAAATCTTTTTGTTTAAAGATTTGAAATGGTAATTGATTTAAACCATTTGAAAGAAAGGTTTGGGTTTTAAGTTGTGGCTTAATTGAAATCCCAATATCCATATGTTTTTAAATATTGCGCTCACTATTCGGTTTAGCCGAGAGAGGACCTTTGCGTCATATATCCCATTCCGAATGTGTGGTACGTCGATATGGATAGCATTTGAAGACCGGTGATGAAGACCGAATATTTTCGAAAACGTAAGGACAACTCGTCGAATGTCTTTGCATCGAATGTTCCCCGGCATAAAGACTCCATATGTGATGGGAAGTCCGAACGAAATTAGTGAATATCCGGATTTTCAAGGGCTTCTTTGGAAGTGCCTTCGGTTCTGTTCGAACCCGGAACAGACTTGTATGGATTGTGTGTCTGACATTACAATTTGAGATATAAAGCAGATTTCTTTCAAATACATTTCTGTTGGTGACGGAGAATTTATTCTTTTAGATTAACACCCTTCTCTGAGACATACGAGCTCAGAGGTTTATGTAGTTGAAGGTTATCAGCAATATATTCCCAATTTGGTAATGTGACATGCTAAGTGTTGCTGTGAAATGATCATTGTTTGATCATTTGTGATATGATCATTTGTTTGATCATTTATCTTTGTGATCATTACTTTGATCATTTGTTGACCCAAAGCATGGCTTTGTACCAAAGCGTGGCTTTGTGGACGTGACTTCGTCGAGCCTCACACCTCGGAATGGTCGAAACAGGAAAGATGCAGCAAGGTTATTAAGGGGTAGCGCCCCTTTAGGGTATGTACATCTCCTTCTGGATAGAAGTGGTATCATGGTATGGAGCCCAAATACTTACTTATGTGGACATCACAAACTTATACATATCTTGTTTTGTGATTTGATGTGGGGCCCCGGTTAAAGGTTGTTACAACCGGGAGGTGGCATACTCGTGTCAGTAGTTACCCAGTTAGGGGTAACCCGGCCTTGTGTTGGCAGAGATCCGGTTAGGTTCTCGGGACGTCCATCCAGAGGCGTTTCCATGTGGCAATGGAAAGTTTCTTGGCCTGACCATTTGTTGGAAATCCAATCTTCAATACGAAACCCTGTACGGTATTAGTTGTAGAACCTGCCATCTAATATGGTAGTTATAGCGGGCATAATATAATGGCACCTATGCTGGCTAAGATTAATATTCTACTTTTGAAATGCTTTTCTGCACCGTGCACTTATAATAATAATATCAAAGAAATTTTCTGCGTATTAAGCATATTTGACTATCATAAGAAGAAATCTCCTCCAAGTCTGCGTTTGCATTGTGTGTGTGGTGGGAGGTCTTATGGTAGTTTCATTTTCAAAAAGCATTGCGAATTTACTTTAAAATTCTCTTGTTGATTGTTTTTAAAGATAAACTGTTTTTTTTTGTTGCTCACACCAGTCCCATGACTGATTCAGAGTTTATTGTTCCTTTTCTAAACTCTGGGTGCTCATTATTTTCTACACGAGCAGTCTAGAGTTGGGTTTTTCAGATAGTTAGGTTCAGTGAATTATCTGGAGTTAGTTCTGTCTTTGGTTCGCACCAGTCTTGCCTAGCTTGGTGCATTGTTATGGGGAGTTTGAGCTATTGCTGGATTAGTTCTTGAAGATGGGGTTCAGATTTGGAGTTCTTCGGTGAAGACTATCTTAGAGTTATTTGTTCCGCTGCTAGCATTATCTATATTTCTTTTCCGCGGCTATTTTATTGTATCTCTAATGTATATTGATACTCATTGCATCACTCTGTTGTATCAGTGTTGTATATGAATGTATTATTCTTTTTATTCCGCTGTGTTATTTACTTAATGTTGTTATAAGCTCCGGCGAATCGGAATTGAACGATCGAATCTACGGCATTCGAATACGATTTAAAGTATGGATGTCGATTCTCGAGCGGGCAAAATCCGAAACGTTACAAGTGGTATCAGAGCTAAGGTTGAACTTTAGCTCAGGAGTATAACAAATTAAGTAGCTCATTAGAGATAGGGTGAAGTATACCTAGAATGAGTAATCCCTAAGATATCTGTTTGAATGCCTCAGTAAATTCTTTTACTATCCACTAATAGTGAGTATGAGTGCGAGAAGAGAACGAGATAGGGGATAGGTAAATACGACTATAAATGGTCAATAACCTGCAACAGTGGAAACAACTTTCTTATCAATTTCCTTTGATTCGTTTCCAAATCCTTTTGATTTCTTCGTGATAGCTCCAGAAAGAAGTTTCGGTGTGATGATGGCCCTATGTATCGTTGTAAGAAATTTTTACTTCGTATCTTCATTGGTTTTTGATTTTAAATCTTAATGAATATGAATTGGAAATTCGAAACTGAAATTTGAAATAAATTGAAAATTTAAATTGAGTTAAATTGATTTATAGAATATGAAGCTAAATTTGAATTGAATCAGTAAAACGATATCATTTAAACCCAAATTTGAAATTTTATTATAATTTCTTGTATCCATTGCTGATATTCTGATTTGGTGAGCCAAATGCAGAATAGATATTGTCCTTCTATCTTTCGTCTATCTTCGTTATCTCTCTTTGGCGAATTTCGAGGACGAAATTCTTTTTAAGGGGGGAAGTCTGTAACGATCTTGAATTTTATTAAGTTTAAATTGATAATTAAATTTAATTTTTGAATAAAAATAATGAAATAATGGGTAATTGATATAAAATACTATTTAGTTTATGAATTGATTAAGAATTAATTTGAATATATGGAAATAAACAATAAATAAGATAAATTATATGAATATGAAGTAACATATAGCTAAGTTCAAACAACATAATTAAAACAGAAATTTATTTACAATACAAAGTACAAGAACAAAAGAAATAAAATAAATACCTTAAAATTTTGGTTATGTAAAATATAGAAATATAAAAGTAAAATAAATAAACAAAACAAAGTAAAATAACAATTAACCTTATGTTATAAAATCAATGCACATTAATAAAACAAAGAAATGTCATCTCAAGCATATCAAAACAAACATGCAGCCGAAATATAAGGCAAGAATCAAACAAATAGATGCAACTATCTAAAGTATTGACAACATAAATAAGAAATGTATACAAGATAAAATAAAGACACATATACTTGTAAATGAAGAGTGACCAGGCAAGAACAAGCTAAAGGATGTACGCAAGTATAGAGACATAAAGTACATCAGCCCCCAAAACAAATTCATGTCAGCCGAGATAAAACAAAGATGTAGGCAAGTAAAAAGTATATGAACAAACAAAGTACAAAAAAAATAAATGCAAGATCCTAAGTACACTTAAACAAAACAAAATAAAATATATTCAAGTATGTAAGCTGTAAACAAGGCATGGAACAAAGTCAATTCGAGCTTGCTTAGGATCATTTCAGCCATGCTTGTTGTATATATATAAAAAAAAAATAGAAAAAAATAAAGCATATCACCCAGTACAAGATTTGTATACCCTGAACACTTTTCTTTATATACATCAACTTTTTCTTCTCATCATCAGTTCGCCCATTACAAGCCAAGTAAAACTGAAGTAAATACCACTTAAAACTTATACAAGCTCAAATTCAATTCAACTGCAAACAAACCTGTTGCCAGTTTACATTTTCAAACTGTTTTTGTTTTCAAAGTAGAAATTTTGAAACCTAAGTTTGATATAATTTCCAGTTTTAAGTTTAGTCTAGAAATAAAAATTCAAATTGTCTAATGATTTTAAAAGTATTAATTGAATTTTAATTTAAATTAAAACTGTTAAGAAGTATGTTTTGAAAAATAATGATGAGGTATAAAACTTTAACAAATCAATGTTCTTGTGTAGAAATGTTTTCAAGTGTTTAAATTAATAGGTTCAATAAATTAAAATTAAGTAATCAGTGTAGATAACATGGTTATCTCAAATAATTTTTGATTTCTAATTAACTTAAAGATTTTAAAATGATTTTCAAAGTTGAAATTTAAAAGTAAACTTGAAATGGAAATTGTTTAAAACCCTTTTTATAATAATAATGTAATCGTTTCTAAGAATGAGGTTTATCTTAAAAGTCAAGGAAGATTTAATGATTTGAAATTCATTAAATTATGTTAATCAAGATGGATAATTTATTATTTAATTAATTGATGAATTGGACTAATTAAATAAGTAATTAAAGGTTTAAATTAATTAATTAAGGATTAAAGATTAATTTATTAAGGAATAATAATTTTGGGAATTAAGGATTTTGATAAAATATTAATCAATGATTAAAGTTGATTTATCAAGTGATTAAGCAATAATAAATTTAAGGATAGTGTGATAAATTGATTTGGTAATTAATTTGAGAATAATTAAATTATTTAAAGTAATTAGTTATTTAAAGGTTAATTAAATTAATGTGATGAATTTTGATAACAAATTAGATTAATTTATTTAAATCAATTGTAAATTGTTAATTACTTAATGAAAGCAATTAAGGGGTTAATTACTAATTGTAATTAAATTTGAATATTTTGATTAAATTAATGATAAAGATAAATTGGTAATTCATGATTTGTTATTATGAGATGATTGCTTAATGGTAAGTAAATAAAGAGTAAATTTCTTGAAATAAATAATTAAGAAGTTAGTTAATTATTTAATTGGTTCAAGAGTCAATTTAATTAATATGATGGATTAAGAATAATTTTAATTAATTAAAGTGTTTGATAAATTTATTTATATCAAATGATTTGTGATCAATAAATCTGGATTGAATAATAAATCCATAAGTAACTAATTAAATTGGAAATGAATTGAATTAATTTAGGATTTAAACAATTAATTAATCCTGCTTACAAATGTTTATTGAATGCTTATGAATGATTGTATTGTCTGAAATGCCTTGAATTGATTATCCTATCTGATTTGTGATATTTTGTTCTGTAGATTGTGTTGTTTATATTTATTTGCATTTGTATATTATCTGTGAATCTGTGAATGGATGATGAGCGTTATAGTTTATATCGCTTATCAACTATATTTCTGTGTTTTAATCCGTGATGATTGATGATATGGCACTTTTATTGTGTTAAACCCCTGGACCACACTTATACACACACAAATATGGATTTCACGAGGAAATCAATTGAGTCACAGATTTTTGAAAATAGTTTTGATTTTGAATTTTAAATTCAAATGGTTTGAAAATGAGATTGGGTTTAAAGTCAAAAGCTTTTGAAAATGGAATTTCAAAGATGAAATTTATTTTGAATAACTTGATTAAGTTTGAAATTTAAATAATTTGGTTTAAACTTAAATAGAAGATTTGAAATTGAATTCTATGATTCGAAACTAGGGATTAAAAATGTTATACCAGTTATATAGGGGTTAAACTATTTTAAAATGTATTAATTTGGGAATATGAATATAAATTAAGAACTTTAACTTGTGCAAATATAATTGGATTTTTCTTAAATGAAAACTGTTTGTTTAAAATTAATAAAAGCTTTCACATAAGAAATGAACATCCAATTTGTGTTAAAAAGAATTTCAAGTTTGAAAATGAAAATGATTTCTAAGTTATAGAAACGGTCTGAAATTATAAGTTAAATCTTAGATTTAAAGATTTAACGAGTTAATCCTATCGAAATGAAATTGTTTTGGAAATTTATGAATTGATCTTTGTGTAATAAATCTTTTTGTTTAAAGATTTGAAATGGTAATTGATTTAAACCATTTGAAAGAAACGTTTGGGTTTTAAGTTGTGGCTTAATTGAAATCTCAATATCCATATGTTTTTAAATATTGCGCTCGCTATTCGGTTTAGCCGGGAGAGGACCTTTGTGTCATATATCCCATTTCGAATATGTGGTACGTCGATATGGATAGCATTTGAAGACCGGTGATGAAGACCGGATATTTTCGAAAACGTAAGGACAACTCGTCGAATGTCTTTGCTTCGACTGGTCCCCGGTACAGAGACTCCATATGTGATGGGAAGTCCGAACGAAATTAGTGAATATCCGGATTTGCAAGGGCTTCTTTGGAAGTGCCTTCGGTTCTGTTCGAACCCGGAACAGACTTGTATGGATTGTGTATCTGACAATACAATTTGAGATATAAAGCAGATTTCTTTCAAATACATTTCTGTTGGTGGCGGAGAATTTATTCTTTTAGCTTAACACCCTTCTCTGAGACATACGAGCTCAGAGGTTATGTAGTTGAAGATTATCATCAATATATTCCCAATTTGGTAATGTGACATGCTAAGTGTTGCTGTGAAATGATCATTGTTTGATCATTTGTGATATGATCATTTGTTTGATCATTTATCTTTGTGATCATTACTTTGATCATTTGTTGACCCAAAGCATGGCTTTGTACCAAAGCGTGGCTTTGTGGACGTGACTTCGTCGAGCCTCACACCTCGGAATGGTCGAAACAGGAAAGATGCAGCAAGGTTATTAGGGGGTAGCGCCCCTTTAGGGTATGTACATCTTCTTCTGGATAGAAGTGGTATCATGGTATGGAGCCCAGATACTTACTTATGTGGACATCACAAACTTATATATATCTTGTTTTGTGATTTGATGTTGGGGCCCCGGTTAAAGGTTGTTACAACCGGGAGGTGGCATACTCGTGTCAGTAGTTACCCAGTTAGGGGTAACCCGGCCTTGTGTTGGCAGAGATCCGGTTAGGTTCTCGGGACGTCCATCCAGAGGCGTTTCCATGTGGTAATGGAAGTTCCTTGGCCTGACCATTTGTTGGAAATCCAATCTTCAATACGAAACCCTGTACGGTATTAGTTGTAGAACCTGCCATCTAATATGGTAGCTATAGCGGGCATAATATAATGGTACCTATGCCGGCTAAGATTAATATTCTACTTTTGAAATGCTTTTCTGCACCGTGCACTTATAAATAATAAGATCAAAGAAATTTTCTGCGCATTAAGCATATTTGACTATCACAAGAAGAAATCTCCTCCAAGTCTGCGTTTGCATTGTGTGTGTGGCGGGAGATCTTATGGTAGTTTCATTTTCAAAAAGCATTGCGAATTTACTTTAAAATTCACTTGTTGATTGTTTTTGAAGATAAACTGTTTTTTTTTTTGTTGCTCACACCAGTCCCATGACTAATTCAGAGTTTATTGTTCCTTTCCTAAACTCTGGGTGCTCATTATTTTCTACACGAGCAGTCTAGATTTGGGTTTTTCAGATAGTTAGGTTCAGTGAATTATCTGGAGTTAGTTCAGTCTTTGGTTCGCATCAGTCTTGCCTAGCTTGGTGCATTGTTATGGGGAGTTCGAGCTATTGCTGGATTAGTTCTTGGAGATGGGGTTCAGATTTGGAGTTCTTCGGTGAAGACTATCTTAGAGTTATTTGTTCCGCTGCTAGCATTATCTATATTTCTTTTCCGCTGCTATTTTATTGTATCTCTGATGTATATTGATAGGCATTGCATCACTCTGTTGTATCAGTGTTGTATATGAATGTATTATTCTTTTTATTCCGCTGTATTATTTACTTAATGTTGTTATAAGCTCCGGCGAATCGGAATTGAACGATCGAATCTACGGCATTCGAATACGATTTAAAGTATGGATGTCGATTCTCGAGCGGGCAAAATCCGAAACGTTACATTAAATTTGTCCAATTGATATGATGATATCAGGCCTAAAAATTATTTTTACGTAATTCTATTCAATATACCCTAATTTATATATACAGACATTGTAATGTATGAAAAGCAGTCCAAATTTGTATATTAATGGTTTGGTGTATATAATCACATCAAAATGGCTTGAAATTTATTTCAAAAGTAGAAGTAGACTAAATGGTGATAACTGACTTATATATGTAAAATATAGTTTAAAAATAAAGATTTAATTTCTTGAGATCGAATACATATGTTTTAGTAAGAAATATAATTTTATTTAGAATTTAAACTATATACATATTGAATTTATATACTTTAATCACTGCTATGAGGAAGTTAAATAAATTATAATTTTAAAAAAAACGAGGATAAAAACTTACGGGGACAATAGTATTATTTGTTATGAAAGTACATTACATACGTGTGAGATCGAAAGCTAAGAAATCACAAGATCAAAGAGTTAAAAATATAAAAATGCACAATATTAAAGAAATCACAAGATCAAAAAGTTAAAGAGTACATTATATATATATATATATATATATATATATATATAATGTGTGTGTGCATATATGTATGTATGTATGTATATATGTGTGTGTATATATATATGTATATATATCTATATATATATGTATATGTATACGTATCCTAGAGTAACCCAAGAATTGTCTCGTGCTAGTACACCATACTGGTCGTCGAGTATTTTTGACAGGTTTCTAGACCTAATTTAGGCCGGAATCTATAGATTTGAAGGCCCGAGCCAGATTTCCTGAGTGCGCTTGGTCTGAGTGATGTGGTAGGTGACGCATCCTAGCCTGTGTGGTAATGTGTGTAAGTATATGTATATCGCATGCCGTAAAGGGGCAATATTTATAAGTTACAGGATTAATTTTGGTTATTGATGTGGAATAGAGTCGGCTTAGTTTCTGAATTTTGAAGTGAAATTCTTTTTATGGGGAGAATATGACGTCATGAAAATTATAATAATATATTAATTAAATAATAATAATAATATCAATAATAATACAGTAATATGAAAATTAGTGGAATTAATGTGATCAAATAAATTAAAAATAAGGAGGTGTAAAATGGTCATTTTTAAGACATTGGAATTTGGTGACGAATCCAGCGCCATCGCAACCATCTCTTTTTTCTGATTTGGATGGTATATTTGATTGTGTTGTTTGGAGCTCGTATGAAGGAGATATCACCGACAACATCGTCAAGTCATACTGATGCCATGCAATTTGAATCCAGATTTGAATTTTTGGGAAGATTGTAGTTGTTCGTCTCTTTACTCAAATGGAGATGCATATACCACTTTCCGTTTTAGAAAACTAATTTCCCGTCTCTCTCTTCTTTTTCACTAATGTTATCATTAACCATAATCCCCAAAATCAAAACTGTATTAAGAAATTAAGGTCCAAAATCAAAGAGAGCAAGTAAGAACGCTTCGGAATCACTGGATATATTAGAACAGCGGATTGAAGGAAGTGATATCATTAACCGCAATATACCAAAATCAAAACTAAACTAAGAAACTAAGGTTCCAAATCGAAGAGAGAAGCAAGAAAGAATGCTTAGCGGCGATTGGTGCTGTTATAACAGCTAATTGAAGGAAGTGCTACCTCTGCACAGCGAATGAAAGTGAGGCTAGAGGCTTGGAATTGGGAGAAATCGAACATAGTAAATTCTATATTGATTCTCATGATTTCATGATTTAATAAGATTATATTTGGTAACTAAATATGTAGTTTCCCAATAAGGCTCTCTGATTTTTTGGAAACTTTGCCATACATGAATAATGATTTATTTTTGAGTAGCTACTAATGGTGTAATATAATGTATATCTAAACTCTGTATGTAAACTATGAGAAATGAGGCACAAGATTAGGAAAACCGTAGTGAAATGATGGATAGATCAAGTTAAACTTATATGTGCAAATTGCTAAGATGAAATATGACGTTTACAGACCTAAAAATCATTTTTGAGCATTCTTTTATGATCTATGTGAATTAACATGAGAATATTACATTTTCGTGCAGAAAGAATTCAATAATGTATTTTTTTCGATTCGGGCCATTTAAATTAGTCCAATTGACATGAAACAATTTTCAGAGATTTGATATGTCAATATTAGGTCTAAAAAGAATTTTCTTCCATTTACATGAATTTATATAACCAAACATTATATCATTTGAAAAGCGGTCCAAATTTGTATATTAATGGTTTGGTGTATATAATCACATCAAAATGGCGCAAAATTGATTTCGAAAGTTAAATTGCACTAAATGGTGATAACATGCACGTGTGATTTGTACATATAAAATAGGGTTTAAAAATAAAGATTTGATTTCTAGAGATCGTATACACATTTTTACTAAGAAATATAATTTTATTTAGAATTCAAACTCTATATATTGAATTTATAAATTTATTTTAATATAAGAAAGCCAAAGAAATTATAGTTTTAAAAAAGAAAATGAGGATAAAAACTTACGGGGAAAATAGTATGATTTTTTATGAATGTATAATAAGTATGAGATCGAAAGCTAAGAAACCACAAGAACAAAGAGGTAAAAATAACAAAAATATACAATATTACAGAAATAATTATATCCTGGAGTATCCCAGGAATTGTCCAGGGCTAGTACACCGTACTGGTCGTCTACTATTTTTGACTGGTTCCTAGGCCTATTTAGGCGAAATCGATAGATAAGGCTCATGTTATATCCCGATTGTGCTCGGTCTGAGTGATGGGGTAGATGACGCATCCTAGCCTATGTGGCAATATGTGTTAGTACACAGATATCGCATGCTGTAATGGGGCAATATTTACAAGTTACCGACTTAATTTTGATTATTGATTTGGAATAGTGCTAGCTTAGTTTTTGAATTTGGGGACGAAATTCTTTTAGTGGGGAGAATGTTACCTTTAAAATTCAAATAATATATTAATTGAATAACAGTAATATAATAATACGAAGAATAGTGGAATTAATGGATTGATTAAATAAATTAAAAATAAGGAGTGATAAAATGGTCATTTTAAGACATTGGAATTTGGTGACGAAACCAGCGCCATCGCAGCCGTCTCGTTTTTTTTATTCGGAGGTATATTTGATTATTTCGCTAGGAGCTCGTATGATGGAGATATGACGGAAAAAGTCGTCGAGTCGTACTGACGTCATGCAATTTGAGTCTGAAATTGAATTTTGGGCAGATAACAGTTATTTATCTCCTTTGACTCAAAACGGAGATGAGTATCCCATTTTCCATCTCAGAAAACTAATTTTCTCAACTCTCTCTTCTTCTTCGCTAATGCAATCATTAACCATAATCCCCAAAATCAAAACCAAATTAAGATATAAAGGTCCCAAATCCAAGAGAGCAAGTAAGAATGCTTAGGAGTCACTGGACGTATTTGAATAGCGAATTAAAAGAAGTGCAATCTCTGGGCAGCGAAGGAAAGTGAGTCTAGGGGCTTGGAATTGGAAGAAATGGATCGTATAAATTATATATTTACTCTCTTGATTTTCGTGATTTAATAAGATTGTATTTGGTAAATAAATGTGTAATTTCGAAATTAAGCTCTCCGATTTTTTGAGAAACTTTGCACAACATGAATAATGGTCTTTTTTTAACTGTTAAATGAGTTAATGGTGTAATATAATGTATATCTAAACTCTATACGTAAACAACGTGATAACGAGGCACAAAATTAGGAAAATCATAGTGAAATGATGGAGAGATCAATTTAAACTTATATGAGCAAATTGCGAAGATGAAAAATGGTGTTTACAGACCTAAACATAATCTTTGAGCATTTCTTATATGATGCAACGACCTGCATTTTTGGACGGTTTAAATCGACAATAAACCACACGCGTCGAACTCAAACCATTCAAAAGGGCAGATTGTTATGAGGTAAATAAGAAAAAGCAGAGAAAGAAAGAAAGAAACATATAATTTCACAGCGGAATAACAAAATATAATAATCAAATAACAGTTTATGAAGCTGTTTTAAAAATAATATTTGATTACACTTTTACAATACAGAATCAAAGTTACATACAACAGAAAAAATCACAATACAGCGGATTAACATGATGCAGTGGTATGGATATAATAAATAGTAATTGTACTAAATCTTCGTCTTCGTCCTCCAGAAAAGCAGTCTTCGATACATTGAAAAGCTCTGACTGACCCGAGCGTAATGAAAAGACAAAACACTCGAGTCAGAACTAAAAGATCTTACGTGAGTTAAATCAACAGTAAATAAATATGAGTGTAATAGCGTCGAAGATGTTTACGGGGTGTGACATCTCCTATCCAGAGTCTAACGTGAGTGTAGTAACTTAAGAGATGTTCGTGATTTCCATCTCCTAAGGATCTGCTAAACTATTTACATACGTAGTACAATACGCTATTATAATAGTGTCTACAATAAAGTAAAGTATTAAAATTGCGTTAAAGCGTTACCCATATCCCCCTTAATACATTTTATATATTCACATAGTCTAGCATAAGCTCCTCCGTGTGGCTTACCCAGAGGGCACTCCATAGGTATGGTACAAAACAAACTCGTAAAAGGCGCGATAGGGCATGTGAACACAGCATTCGAGGCAATGCTAGGGTAAGACTCTACCGTTTTGCAGAACCGGGCTGGTGGTACCCCATAACAGCTACTACCGCCCACCTCGGAACACACTCTCATTATCAAATCAAAGGGTGGTCAACACCAAATCGATCACAAAGTCATAACATTGTATCGAAGAAGCATGTCCGATCGGAGGTGCGACTTCAGTTGGCCCAGGTATAGCTCCTGTTTTAGTCACATCTAAGCTGACACACGAGAGTCAGGGCTACGTAAATACCACATACATAATCGAACACCAAACCATCCTACTTCATTCTGGAATCTACATCGTGTATACAGGCGTTAAAGTGGTTTTCGGTATTGGTAGATAGTATGACAATATCTGATCTCGGACTCTTTGACAACCAAACATTTATTTCACACCGGATGGTTCTTTTAAATTTCCAAAATCGTTTCATATATAAAAATATCATATTCCTAAAACCATATCATTTTCGAAATCATATTTACTTTCGAAATTATATCACATTTGAAATCATATCACTTTCGAATTCATATTTCCAAAATAGATTAAATCCTCACTTAAAATCATCATATTCCTCAAATATTTCATCTAAATCCCTACTTATGTTATCACATCATTTAATTATATTGTACTTAAAAATCAAGGATTCAAATATAAAACTTCCACTTTAAAAAAACTAAAATTCAGAAAATAGTTTAGATAGTTTAAAATAGTTTAAGATAGTTTAAAGTAGATTAAACAGATTAATATAGTTTAAAATAGATTAAAATGGATTAATACAGTTTAAATAGATTAATATAATTTAAAATAGGTTAAAATAGTTTAGTATAGTTTAAAATTGATTAATATAATTTGAAATAGATTAATATAATTTAAAATAGATTAAAATAGTTTAACATAGATTAAAGTAGATTAAATAGGTTTAAAATAGATTATAATGGGTTAAAATACTTTAAATATATTTGAAATAGGTTAAAATACTTTAGAATTTCGAATTAAACCAATTTCCAATTCCAACCTTCAAACTTAGATTTTCAAAATAATTCAATTTATATAAATCAATTTCCTTCAAAATATCATTTAATCCAATTCAAGATTTAAGGGTTTTTAAATCGTTAATTTAACCAATCCGGTGTCCGTATATAATTTCTACCCTTATGGTCAAGTGATATGGATATTATCATTTCAACCCGTAAAAATTAAATTTACGGGTATATATTATTTCAACCCGCAATCCCAAATTCCAAATTAATGAAAATCTCTTGGGTTTATCATTTCAACCCATAACGATTTTCTCACATTCTATATAATCGTTCGGGTATGTATCATTTCAACCCGTTGGGATTCTCTAACAATAACCATGGGAACTTACAGTGTTATAACAATATAAATATAACATAAAATCATCCAATATTAACGTTTAAACAAACATCACAATCATCGCCTAAATTAACCAATAAATATCAATAGATAACTAATTATCATTAACAAGTATTAAATTGACAATTGAATTCAACATTAAATTAAACGATGATTAAATGCAATAAAGGTTAAATTTAACTAGAATAACAATTTAAATATACCAAACATTAACCAATCAATTCCAAATCACATCATAAATTCAATTTAACTAACATAAGATAATTTAATAGTTGTAAGTAGGTTAAAACACTCACCTTACGAATTTCCCTTTTCTAATTGGATTTGGATCCGCTACTACTTCCTCCTTTTGATTTGTTTCCTTGCTATCTTAATCTTCTATTTTTTTATAGAAAGTTTTGGAAGAGACAAAGTAGTTTATATAGATCGGGATTTGAAGAAAATGATTTGGAAAAGGAAGAATGTTTGGAAAAGAAGAAGAAAACTTAAAGAAGATGAAGAATATAAAAAGAAAAGGAAGCTTTGAAAAAGAAGAATAAGAATAGGAAAAGGAAGCTTTGAAAAGAAAAAAAACAAGAAGAAGGAGATTTGGAAGGAAAAAATGGAGGAAATTGAAGAGAGAGAAAACTGAGATGGAAGTTTGTTTGGAGGAATCAAGCTATAGAATATGAGATTTGAAAAATTAAATGAGGCTACCGGGTCTAAAATGGAAACAAATGAAAAGCTAATACGTACATGTAAACAAACTAGCAATTGAAATAAAGTAAGAATATGAACGGCCTTAAAATGGTAGTATTGAAAGAGATAAAGTAAATGAATAACTGTATGAATAAACATAAAAATAAATCTTCTGTTCTTTGATATGAAGCTTCAGAAGAAAGAGTTACTAATGAAAGGAAACTACAAGAACTAATAACGCATAATAAAATAAACTTTAGAAATGGAGAATAGTAAATGCTAATTTGATAGCATGAAAATTAATTTGGATGTTCACATTAAAAAGGGAAAAAGAAAAGGAAAAAAACTTCAAATGAGATAAAAATGAAAAGAATGAGATAAATATTAATTAATAAGAAACAAATGAGTAGTCTAATAATTAAACGGATGCTCAAATGAAACCTATACCGAGAATATGAAAATGAAAAGAAAGAGAATGTGTTTGTGATAATAAATGCAAAGTAAATATGAAGGGACCACTTATATACTATAAACAAACCTTTGGGATTCAAATTCCTAAACTTATTCCCATTAATTCACTTCAACAAACCCAAATGTTCACATATTTATCATTTAATTCTTTATTAAAACATTCGTTTTACGCTAATATATGTGCACACTCCACTAGCACAATCAATCAATTAACTCAATTAATCTATTCATTTATTTATGTTACTCAAACCAATTTTATTAATTAATGAATATATATTTATATATGAATTATAAAATGATTTACTTTACTTTTTTAATTACTGTAACGGTCACATTAATGCAATAAATTTATAAGTTTTAACCATATATGAAATGGAAAAATAAATATACGTGAACATGTAATTAATGTACAGTTGTTAATTAAAGGTAATTCTAATTGATTGCACAACATTTACACAACCATGTACCCTATGATATATTTAAAAATTGGGATATAATGTGTGTGTGTGTATATATATTATCCTAAAATTCAATTTTTTTCCAAAATCATACTTATTCAAAATGAGATTTTTATTTTTATACATCTCAAAACATGCAATTATCTTAATTAAAATGTTCGTTCCATATTGACACAAAATGCAAATTTCTATATTAACTTAATCATTACAATTTCATTTATCTTTCCGTTTAATGGAAACATTTCAATTAATCTTATTCTAATTCATTTCATTACTAATTTCAAGAAATTCTAATTATAAACACTGTTTTCTTTTCATTTATGCCAATTCAAACATGTTTTATAAAATTTCATATACAAACAAATTTATACACATTTACAAAGTAAATGTTTTTATCTTATTGAAAATCAACTTCTCCAAGATGAATTTCAAATAACAAATTATGTTATTCTTTCATTAAAACATTCACTTCATCCTTTATTCAAATTGAACATTTGTTATTCGGGTTAGAAGAAAACATGAAATTTATTCTTTTCATGCCAAAGCTTAAATTTCATTAAAATCTTTATCTTAATTTAATTTAAAATGTAAGTCCTTATGTTGAACTTATTAATTATAATGCACTTGTCTTTTCTTTTCAATTAAAGGATTCCAACAACTATTATTGCAGTTTATATTCAATATTAGATCTCAAACGAATTCTCATTATACCACAACTATTTACTGTTCGTATCATATTCCAACATTTATTTCTTAAATTATTCCATTCTTATATTAACATCTATTATTACAATCAATCATTACCCTATAGGCATAGCCTTGGTTTATAGGTTATTATATAAATATTCTCAAATTTCATCTTAATTTACATTAACGTAATATTTAATTACATTTAGTCGTAATTTATTCCAATTTAAATTCAACAGATTGATTAAATAGGTAACTTATAAAATTGTCACATTTTCTTACTTTAATCACACCTATAAGTTTACAATCTTTAAATAAATGTTATAACTACTTACATCACCCTGATTTTTCCCAATTACAATGAATTTCATAAATTTCACCAGTTAATTACATTTAATTTATTCCCTTATTTACCACTTATAACTAATTAAATTTCAATGGATTAATTAACCATTGTTACAATTTGCCAATTCAAACATATTTGCAAGTTAGTTAACTAACAAAACAAATATCTTCACATTGATTTTAGGGGTTTTGGACCAAATGTCTCTATTCTCAAATCCTATGCACAAAAAGTCCATACTCATAAACTCATGTAAATTTGGTCCCTATTTTGTTATTTTTTACCAAATTGTCCCCTCTTAGAAAATTGGCACAACATTGAAAACAGGGGCAAAAACAGCATAAATTAGCCAAAAACTAAAAATAGGGACCTAATTTTTATAAATTTTTCGGGAGGGACTTTTCTTCCATCATCTTTCTATTATAGGACTTGGCAACCATTCCTTGTTGAGATTTTATCTTCTTATTTACAATTTCTATCCAATGTAACTTTACATTTATTACGATTATTTGAGATTTCATTCAATTAGTCATTTATTATATTAAATATACATTATTAAACCATATTTCTTTATTTATAACCTATAACCAATTTTAACTTTACAATCATTTCAAATTAATTGAACATACATTAAAGTAGTTATCAATTGTCTTGTATTAACATTTTTAACATTACACTCTAATTATTTCTTATTAATAGACCACAAATTTTAATTTCTTCCAATATTAAATTACAAAATCTTATTGAATTCAATATTTTAGTTATCGAAAATTACAAGTCGTTACATATGATTTGTGCAAATTAATATAACAATATTACATTTTTGTGCAGAAACAGTACAAAAATTCAAATTTTGTGATTTGGGCCGTTCAGATTTGACCAATTAATATGAAACTATTTTATGGGATTTGATATGATGATATTAAATAGTAGAATTAATGGATGGATTAAATAAATGAAAATAAAGAGTGGTAAAATGGCATATTTAAGACATTGAATTTGGTGACGAAATCAGCGCCATAGCGACCGTCTCGTTTATCTGATTTGCACGATTTATTTGTCTGTGTCGCTAGGAACTCTTATGGAGGAGATTAGACCAAAAACCTCGTCAAGTAATACCGACGCCACGCAATTTGGTTTCGAATTTGAATTTTCGAGCAGTTTGCAGTTGTTTATCTCCTTTGACTCAAAATGGGGATATGTATATCCTACTTTCCATTTCAGAAAACTAATTTCCCATCTCTCTACTCTTCTTCCCTAATGCTCTAATTAACTGTATCCCCGAAATCAAAACCAAATTTAGAAATTATGGTACCAAATTGAAGAGAGAAGCAAGTAAGAATACTTAGGAGTCGCTGGAGGTATTAGAACAGCGAATTGAAGGAAGTACTGTCTCTACACTGCGAATGGAAGTGAGGCTAAAGGTTTGGAATTGGAAGAAATCCAATATAGTAAATTCTATATTCAGTCTCTTGATATCATGATTTAATAAGACTACGTTTGGTAACTAAATGTGTAATTCCGAAATTAGCCTTTCTAATTTTTGAAAACTTTGCCAAACATGAATAATGATTTATTATTTAGCAGTTAAACAAGCTATTGGTGTAATATAACGTATATCTAAACTCTACATGTAAACCACGCGAAAATGGGGCACAAAATTAGGAAAATTATAGTGAAATGATGGACAAATCCGCTTAAACTTATAAGAGCAAATTGCTGAGATGACATATGACGTTTCCAGACCTAAACATAATCTTTGAGCATTCTATTATGACTTATGCGAATTAATATGAGAATATTACATTTTTATTCGAAAATAATCCAAAAATTTAAATTTATGATCCGGGCAATTTAAATTTGTCCAATTGATATGAATTCTGAGATTTGATATGATGATATCTTGCCTAAAAGTATTTCTATGTATTTTATTCAATCTACCCTAATTTATATATACAAACATTATATTATATGAAAAGTAGTCCAAATTTGAATATTAATGGTTTGGTGTATATAAGCACATCAAAATGGCTTGAAATTGATTTCAAAAGTAGAAGTAGACTAAATGGTGATAACATTTATATATGACTTATACATGTAAAATACAGTTTAAAAATAAAGATTTGATTTCTTGAGATCGAATACAGATGTTTTAGTAAGAAATATAATTTTATTTAGAATTTAAACTATATATATTGAATTTATATACTTTAATCTACTATAAGAAAGTTAAAGAAATTATAATTTTAAAAAATAAAATGAGGATAAAAACTTACGAGGAAAATAGATTTATTTGTTATGAATGTACATTACATACGTGTGAGATCGAAAGCTAAGAAATCACAAGATCAAAGAGTTAAAAATACAAAAATGTACAATATTAAAGATATATATATATATATATATATATATATATATATATATATATATATATATATATATATCTTGGAGTAACCCAAGAATTGTCTCGTGCTAGTACACCGTACTAGTCGTCGAGTGTTTTCGATAGGTTTCTAGACCTAATTTAGGCGGGAATCTATAGACTTAAAGGCTCGAGCCAGATTTCCTGAGTGCGCTCGGTCCGAGTGATGTGGTAGATGATGCATCCTAGCCTATGTAATGTGTGCAGTACACGTATATCGCATGCTGTAAAGGGATAATGTTTATAAGTTAAGGGATTAATTTTGGTTATTGATGTGGAATAGAGCCGGCTTAGTTTTTGAATTTGGAGACGCAATTCTTTTAATGAGGATAATTTGATACCTTGAAAATTCAAATATTATTTTAAATGAATAGTAATAATAAAGTAATATGAAAAATTGTGGAATTAATGGATTGATTAAATAAATTAAAAATAAGGAGGGGTAAATTTGTAATTTTTTAAGACATTGGAAATTGGTGGCGAAACCCGCGCCATTGCAACCATCTCGTTTTTCTAATTTGAACGATACATTTGTTTTTGTCACTTGGTGCTCGTATGAAGGAGATTAGACTGAAAACGTCGTCGAGTTGTACCGACACCACACTATCAGAATCCGAATTTGAATCTTCGGGCAGCTTGCAGTTGTTTATCTCCTTTCACTCAAAATGGAGATGCGTATCCCAATTTCCATTTTAGAAAACTATTTTCCCATCTCTCTCTTTTCTTCCCTTATGCTCTGATTAACCATGGTCCCTAAAATCAAAATCAAATTAAGAAATTATGGTCCCAACTCGAAGAGAGAAGCGAGTAAGGATGCTTAGGAGTCACTGGAGGTGTTAGAATAGCGAATTGATGGCTTAATCTCTGCACAGCGAAGGAAAGTGAGGCTAGAGGTTTGGAATTGGGAGAAATCGATCACAATGAATTCTATATTCGCTCTCTTGATTTTCTGATTTAATAAGACTATATTTGGTAAATAATGTGTAATTTCGAACTTAGGCTCTTTGATTTTTGTGAACTTGGCAACGTGAATAATGATTTATTTTTGAGCAGTTAAGTGAGCTAATGGTGTAATATAATGTATATTTAAACTCTATTAGTAAATTACACGAAAATCTGGCACCAAATTAACAAAATCATAGTGAAATGATGGATAGATCAAGTTAAACTTAAATGAGTAAATTGCTGAGATGAAATATGATGTCTACAGACCTAAACGTATTCTAAAAATACAAATTTTATGACACGGGCCATTAAAATTTGCCCAGTTGATATGAAACTATTTTCTGAAATTTGATATGACGATATCATGTTTAAAAAGCATTTGTATGTAAATGTATTCAATTTATACAAACATTATATCATATGAAAATCAATTCAAATTTGTAAATTAATGGTTTGGTATATACAATCACATCAAAATGGCATGAAATTGTGATAACATGTATATATGATTTACACATAAAATATGGTCCAAAAATAAAGATTTGATTTCTAGAGCTCGAATACATCTGTTTTAGTAAGAAATATAATTTTATTTATATTTCAAACCATAAATATATATATATATATATATTGAATTCATATAATTTAATTTAATATAAGAAAGTTAAAAGAAATTATAATTTCTTTTAAGATAAAACGAGGATAAAAAATTACAGGGAAAATAATATGATTTGTTATGAACAAAGAGTTAAAAATAATAAAAATGTACAATATTATAGAAATATATTCCTGGTGTAACCCAAGAATTGTCTCGAGCTAGTACACTGGTCGTCGACTATTTTTAACAGGTTCCAGGACCTACTTTAGACCGGAATCTATAGATTTATAGGCTCATGACTGATTTCCTAAGTGCGCTCGGTTTGAGTGACGGGGTAGATGACGCACCATTGCCTATGTGGCAATGTCTGTTAGCACACAGATATCGCATGCCGTAAAGGGGCAATATTTGTTACGGGCTTATTTGGTTATTGATTTGAAATAGGCCGGCTTGGTATTTAAATTTGGAGATGAAATTCTTTTAATAGGGAGAATATAGTACCCTGAAAATTCAAATAATGTTTTAGTTGACTAATAATAATGTAGAAGCAAGTAAGAATACTTAGAAGTCTTTGGAGATGTTAGAACAACGAATTGAACGAAGTGCTATCTTTGCACGGCGAAGGAAAATGAGACTAGAGGCTTGGAATTGGGAGAAATCGATCATAGTAAATTCTATGTCAACTCTCTTGATTTCAAGGTTTAATAGGGTTATATTTGGTAACTATTTGTGTAATTACGAAATTAGGCTCTCTGATTTTTGGGAACTTTGCCTAACATGAATAATGATTTATTTTTGGGCAATTAAATGAGCTAATTGTGTAATATAATGTATATTAAAACTCTATATGTAAACTACGCGAAAATGAGGCATAAAATTACAAAAATCTTAGTGAATGATGGATAGATCAAGTTAAACTTATTTAATCAAATTATTGAGATGAAATATGACGTTTACAGACGTAAACAAAATCTTTGAGCATTCTTGTATGAACTGTGCGGATAAATATGAGAATATTACTTTTTGTGCAGAAATAGTCCAAAAATAATAATTTTATAATCCGTGCCATTTAAATTTGCCCAATCGTTATAAACTATTTTCTGAGATTTGATATGATGATATTAAGTCTAAAATGTATTTTTATGTAATTTTATTCAATTTACACGAATTTATGTATAAAAACATTATATTGTATGAAAAGCAGTCCAAATTTGTATATTAATGGTTTGGTGTATATAATAACATTAAAATGGCATGAAATTGATTTCAAAATTTAAATTTCACCAAACGGTGATAACATGTATATATGATTTATACATATAAAATACGGTTTAAAAATAAAGATTTGATTTCTAGTGAACGAATACCCATGTTTTAGCAAGAAAATAATTTTATTTAGGATTTAAACTATATATTGAATTTATATAATTTATTTTAATCAAAGAAAGTTAAAGAAATTATAATTTAAAAAAAACACGGATAATAACTTACGGGGAAGACAATATGATTTGTTATGAATGTACATTACATGCGTATGAGGTCAAAAGCTAAGAAATCACAAGAACAAAAGGTTAAAATAATAAAAATGTACAATATTATAGAAATATATATATCCCGGAGTAACTCTATAATTATCTCGAGCTAGTACACCGTACTGGTCGTCAAATATTTTTGACAGGTTCCTGGACCAATTTTAGCCCGGAATCTATAGAGTTGAAGGCTCGTGCCTGATTTCCTGAGTGTGCTCGGTCTGAGCGATTTGGTAGATGACGCACCCTAGCCGGGCAAAGTATGTTAGCACACAGATAACGCATGTCGTAAAGGGGAAATATTTATAAGTTACGGGCTTAATTTTGGTTATTGAATTGGAATTGAGCCGTCTTAGTTTTTGAATTTGGGGAAAAATTTCTTTTAATGGGGAGAATGTATTACCCTGAAAATTCAAATAATATTTTAATTGAGCAGTAACAGTATAATAATTTGAAAAGTAGTGGAATTAATGGATTAATTAAATATATTAAAATAAGGAAGGGTAAAATGGTCATTGTTAAGAGACTGGAATTTGGTGATGAAACGAGCGCCATTGAAACCGTCTCTTTTTTACCTATTTGAATGGCATATTTGTTTGTGTCGCTTGGAGCTGGTATAAAGGGGATTAGACCGAGAATGTCGTTGTGTCATACCGAAGACATGCAATTCGAATCTGAATTTGAATTTTCAGACAAATTGTAGTTGTTTGTCTTCGTTGACTCAAAATGGAGATGTGTATCCCACTTTCAATTTTAGAAAACTAATTTCTCATCGCTCTCTCCTTTTTCCCTAATGGCCTCCAAAATCAAAACCAAAATTAGAAATTAAGGTCCCAAATCGAAGAGAGAAGCAAATAAGAATGCTTAGGAGTCACTGGAGGTGTTAGAACAGCGGCTTGCATGAAGTGCTATCTCTGCGCAGGGAAGGAAATGAGGCTAGAGGCTTGGAATTGGGCGAAAATCGATCATAGTAAACTATATATTCACTCTTTTGATTTCAAGATTTAATTAGATTATATTGGGTTACTAAATGTGTGATTTCGAAAGTAGGCCCTCTAATTTTTGGAAACTTTGCCTAACATGAATAAAGATTTATTTTTGAGCAGTTAAATGAGCTAATGGTGTAATATAATGTATATCAAAACTCTATATGTAAACTACGCGAAAATGAGGCACAAAATTACGAAAATCATGTTGGATGGACAGATCAAGTTATTAAACTTATATTAGCAAATTATTGAGGCGAAATATGACGTTTACAGACCTAAACATAATCGTTGAGCATTCTTGTATGATTTTTGAGAATAAATATGAGAATGTTACCTTTTTGTGCAGAAATAGTTCAAAAATACTAAATTTATGATTCGGGCCATTTTAATTTGCCTAATTGATATGAAACTATTTTATGAGATTTGGTATGATGATATTATGTCTAAAATGTATTTTTAGGTAATTTTATTCAATTTACACGAATTTATATATACAAACATTGTATTATGGCTAAAAATGGAGATCTGTATCCCACACTCCATTTCAGAAACCTAATTTTCTGTCTCTCTTACGCTTCCCTAGTAGTCCGATTACCCATAATCCCCAAAATCAAAACCAAATTAAGAAACTAAGATACCAAATCGGAGAGAGAAGCAAGGAAAAATGCTTAATAGTCACTAGAGGTATGAGAATAGCAATATCCTATATTAATACACATTGCCACACATACACTTGGTTTTGGTTATTGATTTGGAATAGAGTCGGCTTGGTTTGTGAATTTGGAGAAGGAAATTTTTTTAATTGGGGAGATGTGACTCCCCGAAAATTCGAATAAGATTTAATTGAGTAATAATAATATAATAATATGAAAATATTGGAATTAATGGAATAATTAAGCAGATTAAAAATATGGAGGGGGTAAAATGGTCATTTTTAAGACATTTTAATTGGGCGACGAAACCTAGGCCATTGCGACCTACTCGTTTTTCTGATTCGTGCAGTATATTTGTTTGCATCGTTTAGAGCTCGTACGAAAGAGATATGACCGGAATCGTTGTCGAGTCGTACTAACACCACGCGGTTTGAATCCGAATTTGAATTTTTGGCAGACAGCAGTTGTTTATCTCCTTTGACTAAAAATGGAGATGCGTATCCCACTTCCATTTTAGAAACTAATTTCTCGTCTTTCTCTTCTTCTTTCCTAATGCTCTAAATAACCGTAATCCGCAAAATCAAAACCAAATTAAGAAATTAAGATTCCGAATCAAAGGCAGCAAAGAAGATTGCCTAGGAATCAATAGAGAGGTATGAGAACAGCGAATTGAAGGAAGTTCAATCTCTGACAACGAAGGAAAGTGTGGCTAGAGGCTTGAAATTGGGAGAAATCGATCAAAGCGATTGGGTGTCCTTATATTCTATATTTGCTCTCTTTATTTCACTATCTAACTAGCTTAAATTTGGTAATTGAATGGGTAGTTTCAAAATTAGGCTCTATGGTTTTTGGAAACTTGCCTTGCCTGAATAATGAATTATTTTTGATTAGTTAAGTGAGTAATCATGTTATTAAAAATTCTATATGCATAGTGAAATCATAGATAAATTAAGTGAAAATTATATGAGCAAATTGCTAAGATGAAATATGATGTTTACAAAACTAAACATAATTTTCGATCATTTTTATTTGATTTGCATGAGTTAATACTAGAATATTATATTTTTTGCAGAAACGGTCCAAAAATTAAAATTTTATGATTATGGCCATTTAAATATGTCCAATTGATATGAATCTATTTTCTGAAATTTGAGATGATGATGATATTAGGTCTAAGAAGTATTTTTTATGTAATTTTATTCAGTTTACATGAATTTTATATCCCTACATTATACTGTGTAAAAAGCAGCCCAATTTTGTATATTAATAGTTTGATGTATATAATCACATCAAAATGGCATGAAGTTGATTTATATAGGGCACATGTTTATATGAATTTATAAATTTTAATTCGGATTTATAGAGATATATTAATAAGGGGTTTTAGGATCAAGGAAAAAGTTGGGGAAAAATTTAGTTGTAGGGACAAGAAGTTTGCACTAAAAATGTCCTTCAGACTAAAAAAACAAACTTGCTATCTTTGAAACTACATTTTTTTTCAACTTCTTCCTTGTGTCTATTTTAATGTATTAATAATTTGGATTTATTTACTTAAAAATGCACAAAATTGTGATAACATGTATATATGATTTATACACATAAAATGCGGTTTAAAAATAAAGATTTGATTTCTAGAGATTAAATACATATGTTTTAGTAAAAAAACATATTTTCACTTAGAATTTCAACTATATATATTCAATATAATATATTTTAATATAAGAAAGTTAAGTAAATTATAATTTAAAAATAGTAAACGATGATAAAAATTTATGGGGAAAATAGTATGATATGTTATGAATGTATATTACATAAGTATGAGATCAAAAGCAAAGAAATCACAAGAACAAATAGTTAAAAATAATAATGATGTACAATATTATAAATACACACACACACACACATACATACATACATACATACATATATATATATATATACATATACATATATATATATATATACATATATATATATACATATATATATGTATCCTGGAATAACCCAGGAAATTGTCTCAGGCCAGTACACTGGTGGTTCACACCGATACACTAGACTGGGGTTTCCCACCGGTATACTGGTTGCCGAGTATTTTTGACAGGTTCCTAAACTTATTTTAGGTCGGAACTTGTAGATTTCCTAATTGTGTCCGATCCGAGTTATGGGGTTAGATGACGCACTCTAGCCTTCATGGCAATGTGTGTTAGCACATGGATATTGCATGCCTTAAAGGGTTAATGTTTGTAAATTACACGGCTTAGTTTTGTTATTGATTTGGAGTAGAGCTGGTTTAGTTTGTGAATTTCAAGAAGGAAATTCTTTTAATTGGGGAGATGTTATATCCCGAAAATTTGAATAAGATTTTAACTGAACAATAATAATATAATAATATGAAAAATCGTGGAAATAACGGAATAATAAACAGGCAAAAAATATGAAGGAGGTTTTTGGCAAAGCCAGCGGGGTTAAATGGCCTCTTCCATATTATTTATAGTTATAAGATAACTTACAATCATAAACTGAAGACATAGATAACAAAGAGCAGAGAGAAGGGGGGAAACAAAGGAAAAAATATTAAATACAACAAAGAGAATAAAAAAGAAAGAGCTGGGATTATGATGCCCAAAGCTCAATCAAGCCCGGGACAAAAGCATAAGGAGAACTCTTCAATGCATAGTGGATCTGCTTGCTGATTGTGTAGAAGACGTCCAACCTATTTTTGTTACCTCCATTAAAGAGTTTATCATTCCTATCTTTCCAAATTTCAAGCACTGTCACTTTCAGATACAACAGTAGTGCATATGCTGAAGGTACTTTCCATCTTGTTGCTTGATAAATGTTATGCCATTCCAACGTACTGTTCATACTAGGGTTACCATAATAAGCTCTCTGCCTGACATGCTTCCATATATAATAGGTGAAGGGACAGCTGAAAAACAGATGATGAATATCCTCCTTATCAAGCTGACAGTATACACAAAACGGATTTACATTGATCCCCTAAAATATGAAGGAGGTTAAACGGTCATTTTTAGGAAATTGGAATTTGGCGACGAAACCAGCGCCATTGCGACCGTTCTGTTATTATGAAACATGCGGTATATTTGATTGTGTTAGCTTGTATGAAGTAGATGTGACTGGAAACTTCATCTAGTCAAACTAACGCTACACGATTTGAATTCAAATTTGAATTTTCGTGCATATAGCAATTGTTTATCTCTTTTGACTAAAAGTAGAGATGCGTATCCCACTTTCCATTTCGAAAAAATAATTTCCTGTGTCTCTCTCTTCTTTTTCCCTAATGCTCTGATTGACTGTAATCCCTAAAAGAAAAACCAAATTGAGAAATTAAGGTAGTGTTTGGTTTAAAAACGAATTGTGTGTTTTCGGTTCTCAATATGCATCTCAAATATGAGAAGAATGGAGGAATGGCGGAAGAAATGAAAGAAAGATGATGAGAGAACGAAGGGGATAGAGGGACGATGGAAAAATGATTGTTTCGCGTGCTTGTGTTATTTTCCAAAACGCGAAAAACAAAAGTAAAATATTGTTTTCTATTTTGTATGTTAACTTCGTTTTCTAAACTGGTCGTTTTCGACAATATGAATGCGACGTGTACATTTTTGTATAGACGAAAACCCAGAACTAAAAATAATAAACCAAACACTACCTAGAGGTTCTAAATTGAAGAAACCAGTTTTGGGAAACCAAACACTACCTAGTATGATCAATTAAATGTGCTATTGGTGTAATATAAAAACTCTATATGCGGAAATGTGGCCCAAAATTGGGAAAATCATCGTGAAACGATGGATAATTAAGCTAAACTTATATAAGCAAATTGGTGGGATGAAATATGATGTTTACAGACCTAAACATAATTTTTGAGTATTTTTATTTGATTTGCATGAACTAATATGAGATATTAAATTTTTGTGCAGAAACAGTGCAAAAATTTAAATTTTATGATTCGAACCATTTAAATATGTCCGATTATATGAAACTATGTTATGAGATTCGATATGATGATATCAGTCTAAAAAGCATTTTTATGTAATTTTATTCAATTTACATGAAATTTATGTACAAACATTATATTGTGTAAAAAGCAGCCCAAATTTGTGTATTAATGGTTTGATGTAAAAATCACATCGAAATGGTATGAAGTTGATTTCTAAAGATAAAGTACTTGTTTATATGAATTTAGAAATTTTAATTTCGATTTATAGAGATATGTTAACAATTTTGATTTATTTAGTGAAAAGTACACTAAATGGTAATAACATGTATATATAAATGTATATATGATTTTACACATATAAAATACGGTTTAAAAATAAAGATTCAATTTCTAGAGATTACATACATATGTTTTGGTAAGAAATATATTTTTATTTAAATTTTAAACTATATATTCATTGTAATGTGTTTTAATATATGAAAGATAGAGAAATTATAATTTAGAAATATTAAACGATGAAAAAAAATTACGTGGAAAATAGTATGAAATGTTTTGAATGAATATTACTAGTGTATGGGATCAAAAGCTTAAAAATCACAAGAATAAAGAGTTATAAATAATAAAGATGTACAATATTACAAGAAAAATATATTCTAGAATATAACCCAGGAATTATCTCAGGCTAGAACACTAGTGGACCGGTGGTCCACACCGGTATACTGGTTGCCGAGTATTTTTGAAAGGTTCCTAAACTTATTATAGGCCAGAATTTATAGGTTTAAAGGATCGTGCCAAATTTCCTGAGTGTTGGGGTAGATGACGCACCCTAGCCTATGTGGCAATGTGTCTACTAACACGGATATCGCAGGCCGTAAAGAGGCAATGTTTGTAAATTAACGACTTATTTTTTGTTATTGATTTGAAACTGAGCCGGCTTAGTCCGTAATTTCGAGGAGGATATTCTTTTAATGGGGGGGGGGGATGTAATACCACGAAAATTCGAATAATGGTTTAATTGAACAACAATAATATAATAATTTGAATAATAGTGGAATTAATGGAATAATTAAATAGATTAAAAATAAGGAGGGGTAAAATTATCATTTTTAGGACGTTTTAATTGGGCGACGAAAGATTAGCCATTGCAACCATCTCGTTTTTTTTTCATGCAATATATTTGTTTGTGTCGTATGGAGCTCGTATGAAAGAGACATGACCGAAGACGTCGTCGAGTCGTATTAACGCTACGTGGTTTGAATCCGGATTTGAATTTTTGGGGAGATAGCAATTGATTATCTCTTTTCACTAAAAATAGAGATGCGTATCCCACTTTCCATTTCGGAAAACTAATTTCTCGTCTCTCTCTTCTTTCTTAATGCTCCGATTAATCGTAATCGCCCAAAATCAAAACCAGATTAAGTGATTAAGGTTCCAAATTGAAGAGAGAAACAAGGAAGAATGCTTATGAGCCACTAGAGTTATGGGAACAGCGAAGCAAAGTGAGGCTAGAGGGTTGAAATTAGGAGAAATTGATCGGACTGATTGGGTGTCCATAAGTCCTGTATTTACTCTCTTTATTTCACGATTTAATCAGCTTAAATTTAATAATTGAATGGGTAAATTCGAATTTAGGCTCTATGATTTTTGGAAAATTACCTGACCTGAGTAATGAATTATTTTTGATTATTTAATGAGCTAATGGTGTTATATAAAAACTCTATATGCAAACCTATGGGAAAATATGGCCCAAAATTGGGATAATCCTAGTGAAATGATGGATAAATTAAATTAAGCTTATATGAGCAAATTGTTGAGATGAAATATGACGTTCGCAGACCTAGACATAATTTTTGAGCATTTTTATATGATTTGCATGAAATAATATGAGAATATTACATTTTTGTGAAGAAACAGGCCAAAAATACAAATTTTATGACTCGTGCCATTTAAATATGTCCAATTAATATGAAACAATTTACTGAAATTTGATATGATGATATCAGGTCTAACGTATTTTTATGTAATTTTATTCAATTTACACGAATTTTATATACAAACATTATATTCTGTGAAAAGCAGCTCATTTTTATATTAATGGTTTGATGTATATAATCACATCCAAATGGCATGAAATTGGTTTCTAACCTAAATGGGTGATATTGCAAGGAAAAAGAGTACATATAACGTTCATATATTAAGATACAACGATATATAGACCCAATGTAATTCCAAAACAAGGGACAATGGTGTTAAAAATCCCCCATGCTAGAACTATTAAAGCCAAGTATAAACCGGAATTTAGTCACTTTAAATATAAGTATTTAATATAATATTTTTTATATAATTAATTTATGGAGTTTTTATCCCAAATAAAACTTTTTTTTTGGAAATTTGTTTGTAAAAATAATTAGTTTAAAGAAAAGTCAAAAATGCGATCGAATTCATTTTTCGGATTTTCGACTTTTCATCGTCTATAAAGTTGTCTGAAACGGTGTGTACACTAGGATAAATACACACATACTTATATAATGATATATGATATGGTGAAGGTTAAAAACAAGTTAGTTATTTACATAAAGTTAAAATAGAAATGTTGACTTTTTAAAAAAAAAATTAAAATAAAATAAAACGAAAAGAGAAAAAAGGTAATGTCATATCTTACAATTCTTCCTGGTACAAATAGACAATGGGAAGTGATGGATGGAAAAGGGGGTGATGGTGGCGTGAGCAATAAGGAAGGGGAAGGGGTGAGAGCAGGATGACGTGGCACTCTAATGTGGAGGGTAAGTGATCTAAGGGTAAAAGGGTAAATCTCTTATTTCCTTTTATATAAAATACTTCTTCCTTTTTTCACTCTTATTTTTATTTTCACTTATCCATTTTTTAAAAAGTCCTCTCTTCTTTCCAAAAGCTTCATCTCCTTTTTAATGGCTTCCAAAAAATTTCAAAATTAAAATCTTTTTTATCCATTTTAAAATCTTAAACCAAGTTAAACTTTACTCCTTTCCTTTCCTACATCTCCTCTCTTCCAAAGCAAGCCCAAATAGGCCCCACAAACTAAAGGTCAAGCCCATATCCCTTCTGGGCCAAACCAAAATCCACTTCCCAAGGTTAAAAATTCAATTTTTGCTAAAGAAATTGAAGATCTAAGATCGATTCAAGTTGTAGCAAGTTTGACTTGATTTGGGTGAATTTTGGTAAGTAAAGCTCATTATTTTAAGAAAGTTTCAAATTTTATGTTGTCGCTTAACTTGGTTGGGAATTTGTTGGTTGTTTGGACGAAAGAGGTTGATTGTATGAACTATGTGTGCTTGTATGTAATAGTTGTATGAACTTTGAAAATGAAGTCAAAAGTTAAGTTATAGTTTGCAAGTTATGATTTTTACTTGTATATGTTGGTTATGACATTTGTTTTGGATGTATAAGCTTATGTGTGGATGTAGTAAACTAAAGGAAAGTTAGCACTTGATTTGTGTTTGTTGTGACATTGAGATCCCTTGGATTTAACTTGTTTTACTTATTTTAAATGTCTAGAAAAGTTTTACAAGTTTCCAAAACTTTACTTTTTAGTTTCCCAAAACTTTATACAATATTTATAAAGTAAGTTAAGACTAAGTAAGGGTTCGAAGGGTATTGGATTTGTAAAACTAGTTTAAAGTTATGGTATCCATAGCGATAGTCGCTATGGATACATTTGGTAAAAACGAACACTTTTGTGTAAATTAAGAGTGTTTTCTTTTCAAGTAAATAGGCATAAGGAAGAAGTTGTAAAAAAAATTAGTCTCAGAGACAACAAGTTTACTTTTTAGTCTGAATGTCATTTTTAGTGTAAACTGAAAATGATAGTTGCAACTATCATTTTGTAAATTACACTAAAAAGTGTCTTTCAGCCTAAAAAACAAACTTCATGTCCTTGAAACTAAAATTTTCTCTAACTTTTTCCTTGAGCCTAAAAACCCCGTTTTCTTTTTAAGTATTTTTGAAAAAGTTTTTCAAATATATTATAAGTATTAAAGGGTAATTAGTACTTAATAATTCAGTAAAGGTTTGATGATTATTTAATTAAGTAAACATAATTAGTACTTAATTATTAGTTAAGTATAGGTAATTAGTACTTGATTATTTATTTAAGTAAGATAATTATAATTTGTTAATCTAAGGGTTAATAAATTATTATTTAAGTAAGGTTTAATTATTTAATTAATTATTAATTAAGTGACGTTTAATTAATTAATTAGCTATTAATCAGGGAAGGTTTAATCATTTCTTAATTACTAATTAAGTTAAGATTTAATTCAGAATTAATAATTATTATATAAAATAGTTGTCTTACCCTTAATTAATTAAATAAAAGCTTTTATTTTTAATTACTTTATTCCAAAGATCGGTTTGTTTAAAAAACAGCTTTTCTTTTTTACAGAATGGTTTAAATAGAAAGGATTCTCTTTGTCCGTGCCATTAAATAGTCAAACAAATATGAATTATATGTGAGAGATAGAACTTGATTTACTAGGCAAGAGATAAAGTAGTTGAAATGTTAGAAGCGTGATAAATATAAGAGAGTTAATTTCGATATATGGGTCATGATAAATTGAGTATACATATGATATTTCATCTTATACTTAACATCAAATTCCGAGTTATGGGAACTCGTCTCTATCCCAAGAAGTAAGAATGTATGTCAAGTCAAGATTAGTTTCTAACTTGTTCGATTGCATTATTAATCAAGGGATAATAGTGTTTGAAATCTAAAAATGGGGATAAGCATATGATGTCTTGTAAAAACTCTAGATTTTTGCATATAATTTAAATTTGACTTTATTTTATTTTGAAATTATTTTAAACCTGTTTTATTTCAAACATTTCAGTTTAGAATATAAATTTTGATTATTATATGAATTATAATTTCAAACTGGTACAAATTGAATATTTTCCTGAAAATATGGATTTGTGGTCAAAACTGCTCAAACTTTGACTTTTAAATTTTAAATTTAAATATTTTAATTCCTAAATTTTATATTTTATTATGAAAATAGATTTAATATCATGAATACTACTTTTCGTTTCGTTGAAATTGGATTTAAATTGTGAAAGTTATACCCTTTACAATATTGTGTGTATATTGAATTATTTAACAATATTCTTCATTTTAATTTTATATAAATAATATTATTATTTCCATATCTTATTCTAATTTGTATTATATGTTATTTTACATATATTTTTGTCTTTTAAATATTTTTAAAGTGATGATAAGATTTTTCAAAAGCTTATTGGATTTAGTTTCTATTTTTAAAGGCTAGTTTCTATTTTTCTGCTATTTTCTTCCATTGAATTATATTTAATTAAAATTTATTTATTCATTTTTGTGAATGCATTTTTATTTTATGTTCTTATCTTTATTTATAAATATTTTTAATGTACATATAAATTTTTCAAAGTTTGTTCCATTTAATTTCAAATTTTCTAGACTAGTTTTCATTTTTGTGCTATTTTCTTATTTTAATCATATCTAATTAATATTTAATTATTAATATATTTTTTATCCGTTATATTTTCGAATTTTAACTGAAATTATAAGTATTTTCAGCTATTTAAATGTATATAAATATATATGAGAAATTCGAAAAGGTTTGTGGCTTTTTATTTTCATAAGGCCTTTTATATTTCACCTTTTCACATTCTAACTTAACTCTTCATTCAATTGGCCATTACTTCCCACTTTTTTCAGCCACATACTTCATTCTCATTCACGTAAACTTTCTTTTTATCATTCCTTTAGAAAAAATTTCGGCCTTCCTCTTTTGAAGATTTTTGGTAAAATTTATTCCTTTTTTTCACTTTTGTTGCTTGAATTCATTAATTTTGCATTTGTCTTCATCCCTATATGGCTCGGCTCCTCTCTCCTCCACCATCTTGGCCGCCTCCACCACCATCCCCTCTGACCAACATCACCTCCAGCCCCTTCCCATGCCATAGCCGAGCCCCTATGTGATGAAGAACCACCTTAAAATGAAGCAACATCACCTACATATGTACAAGCCGAGCACTTAGGTCTAGCACCACCTCTCTCAACCACCTAGGCCGACCAACCACCACCACCACTGGCCTGATATCGACCTAACACACCTCTACACACCCTCACCTCACCATATCTGAAGTGGCCGTGCCCTCCATAGCCTTGGCCTAGCCCAAAGTTGCATGAAAACCCTTGCTTTTGCCTTTGAACATTAGCCTCTTGCCTCACAAATCTTTGCACCACTTTCTCTAGGATAGGCCGACCCCTATATGTCCACAACCAGACCTTAGAGCTAGCCTTAATCGTGTATTTCCCAGCCATGGTTGAGCCTATGCTAGATGGAGACAAGTGCAATTGGTTTGGATTTGTTTGTGCTTGAATTTGTAAGTTGTTTAAAAGTATGTGTAGTGTTTATTAATGTATATTTGAATTGTTTTGCCTCATGTATTCAAGGCATTTGGTCTTGTCTCTGTCACACTCAAATCAGTACCGTGCTCTCGTGTTTTTGTGGATCTCCGTTGTGTGTAGTTGTTTGTCATCTCCAGCTTATACAAGTGAGTATTTCTCACCAGACATTTTGTACTTATATAATTAGTAAATTGACACCCTGTGAATCTGTAGAACTATATTATCATGCTATACTTGACTATGTTATGATCATATGATGTTCACCCTATTTGTACACCTGTTATATCATCTGTTACTGTTATATCATGCTATTCTGTTATTTATATCAGTTTATCACACTACAAGTTCCATGTAGATTAGAATCACTATGGTTGAAATGATACATACCCGAATGGACTTTAGAATAGGAAAAAATCGTTATGGCCTGAAATGATAGGCCTGAACGGTTTTTATTTATTTTATTTTAACTTGGGATTGCGGGTTTGAAATGATGGAACCCGGATTTTTCTTTTTAAACTGCGGATTGAAATGATATATATCTGTACCACTAGACCTAAGTTAGAAAACTATATACAGGCCCGTGGTTATATTTTATAAAGTATTCTGAATATTTTAAATATTTTTAAAAGTGAAAAATTATGAAATTTGATTTAAATTGGATTTTTAATGTTTAAATAAAGAAATTTTGGATTTTTCTAGAAGTTAAAAATGTAATTCAAATGAATGGTAAAAAGTGAATTTTTGAAATATGACTTAAATATGAAAATTTGGACTTTGGCTTTTAAAATGACATTTAAGTTATATAAACAAAATTTTAAGTGGTTTAAATGAAAATTTATGATAATTTGATTTAAATAGATTTTAAAGTGTTTTAAATAAAGGGTTTATGGTTTTTGTATAAGTGGAAAATGTTAAATAAATAAATGGTTAAGTTGAATTATTGAAATATAACTTAAAGTCTGGAAATTTGGGTTTTGGTTTAAAATGGGAATTTTAAGTTATATAAATAAAATAGAAATTTAATTATATTTGGAAAATGGTAAATATGATGATTTGATTAAATTTGAGTTTAAATGAATTAATAAAGTATTATTGATTTTTCTATGTATTAAAATGGTTAAATGAATGAATGCTTAAAAGTGTAATTTTAAAATGAACTTGACCTGGAAATGTGAATTTGGTTTTAATCAAGGGTTTAAGTTAATTAAATAAATTGAAAATTTAGTTTAATTTGTGAAATGATAATTTGAAAATGTAAATGTTAATAAAGTGTTAAATGTAAAAATGGGAAAGTTAACACTTGAATTTATTAAGGTGATTTGTGAAATGTGATTTAATTATAAAATGTTGCTTTATAGGAAAAAAATCATTAATTAAAGGAGTATTTTAATGAACATCTTTGAATGTAAAATATGATTTTTATAATGTTTAAATGGTTTAAATTGAAATGTTATCAAGTATAACTTTCAGCAGCTTTTTCTGAATGCTGTTGTTAAAGGTTGAAATTTTCAACGTTATGGTTTTAACTTAGTAAACGAACTCATAATGGTTTAAAACTTTGGAAATTGAATACTTGATTTTAAAGTATATAAACTTAAATTTTAAATGGTTTAAATGAATTATTTTGATTAAAATATAAGCTATTTAAAAGGTGTTAAAGTTAAATATTTGGATTTGAACTTATATGATGATTTGAAATTGAAGCTTTGGAAAGATATGATATTTTGATATATTAAAATGATTTGAAATGTGGTTTTGAAAGATATGATAGTTTGATATTAAAAATGATTTGAAATGTGTTTTTGAAAAGATATGATATTTTGATATATTAAAATGATTTGAAATGTGGTTTTGAAAAGATATGATATTTTGATATATTAAAATGATTTGAAATGTGGTTTTGAAAGATATGATATTTTGATATTAAAATGATTTGAAATAAAGTTTTGAAGGGCATGATATTTTGATATTAAAATGATTTGGAAATGAAGTTCTGAAGGATGTGATATTTTAATATATTAAAATGTTTTGGAAGGAAGTTTTGAAAGATATAATAATTTAATATATTGAAATGGCTAGAAATGACTTGATATTTATTTTGATAAATATTTGAATTTGAAAGATATGGTATGTTGATATATTAAAATGGTTTTGGAAATGATTTAATCTTTATTTGATAAAGATTTGGATTGAAATGATATCTATATTTTAAGTATAAAATATTATTTTAGAGTTATAACCATTGGTTATAATAACGATTGGTTGACAAAGAGACCGGGATCAGATATGGGCATACTCTCTGTCGATACCGAAAACCACTTTGACGAACCGTGTACGCGGTGGAGATCCCAGAATGAAGTAGGATGGCGGCGACGTTCTTGAGGTATGTTGCGTGGACCCAACTCTCGTGAGTTGGCTTAAGGTGGCTAAAACATGAGCGATCTCGGGCCAAAAGGGATAGCTCCTCTGGTCGGACGCATTTCTTCGATACCATTCTATTGCTTTTGTGATTGTTTGGGCGCCCCTCCGATTTTGGGAATGTGTTCTAAGGTGGGCGTATGTGGCTGCTGCGTTACCACCAGCTCGTGTGCGTAATTGGTATATCTACCTGGCATTGCCTTGTGTGCCGTGTCACCTATCATATCGAGCCTTTACTACGAGTTTCTATTTGTGTCGTACCTATGCAGTATCTTCTCATAGTCTCCCGATCAGAAGATATGCAGGTATTGTATAGACTATTAGCATTATTTGTGTTAAGGTGGAAAATGTAAAGCCTTAAAGCTATTTAAATGTATGTTTATTTTACCGTTAGATATTATTATAATAGCGCAATATATTATATATAAATAGTTTAACGGATCCTTTGAGGATGGGCGGTCCCAAGCATCCTTTAAGTTACTTGTACTTTTACTACAGTTCACTTGAGTTGGTTTACATTGTATAAGTATGTATGTCCTGACTCGAGTGTTTGTATTTTTATTTACGCTCGGGTCAGCCTGAGTTATTCACAGATTTGGATTTCCACTTTCTGGAGATTGGAATCGCTGGAGATTATCTGTTTGTCTTGTTTATCTATTTACTCCCAGTATCCTTTTGATTCCAGTATTGTATGCAGCTTGTACTTGGTTATCATACTTAGACTTCTGTTGTACTTTATTTCTTCTGTTGTATCTTATTTAACTCTTATATATTTATATAGTAGCTTCATGAACTACTATTTATTTTACTTCCGCTGCACTATTATTGCTCTGTATCTGTGATCTGTGATTATTATTTACTGTATATTCTGATATTTGCCCAATTTTATTTACAACGGTATTTTGAGCAATTCAAGTCCGACATGTGCGGATGTGAATGGTTGAAAATACCAGGTTGTTACATGTCTTATTTTCATTTGCAAATCTATACATAACGCAGATAGTTGATTCGTCCACTATCTACAACTTGACCCATTTTTAACTTTGGAAATATATAAGAGAAACACGAGAATTATACGATACGGTTATCTTTGTTGATGCTATACCGCACAAATAAACTCGTTGCGCTCTTGTAGGACAAATGATAAGGAGATCCGTCCACTTAAACGGTTAAGGGGTGATCCCCACTCTTATGTATTGTTAATTTATTTCTAAAAAAAGTGGAGTTAAGTTTATTGAAAATTATCGACTGTTGATTCGAAGAGACTGGGATCGGATAAGAATACATTATTCGAAAACAACTTCAAACCAACTTAAGCATTCGAATTCGAAAGCATCTTGAAGATGATGAAATCAAAGACGGAGCTCTTTGAAGTGTAAGGGCTATTTGCTACTAATCTCATGGTTGATTCTAAAATAGATGTAGCAGAAGTGGTGTCTTGGTTTGTTCATATCCTGAATAACTTGTATGGACGAATGTTGGCATTGCATTGCTACAACCCGAATTACCTTTTTCCGTGAGAACTCCAAATATGATCCATTAAATTCCTTTGGAGTCTATTATGAATAGCTGCATTACGATATACTTCATGATGATCGTCATGAATTGCGTATTGTCCTTCATTTCGTAACGTGGCTGTGCGAAACAATTCGGGGGGTTGTCTTGCCCCTTCATACTCGAAATCGGGATAGTCCATACCACATTCATCTTCAATGATCATGTTATGCAGAATTATACAACCGAACATAATTGTAGTCATTTTTGGTCTCTTCCATAATCTATATGGATTGCTGACCATTGCAAACTTTGCTTGAAGGACCCTAAACGTCCTTTCTACGTTCTTTCATTGTCCTTCCTGCATTGCAGCAAATTGTTTCTGTTTTGCCGTCATTGGGTTTACAAATGTCTTTACAATCGTACTCCATTTGGGATAAGTTCCATCCCCTAGATAGTATCCATGCTCATATGTGTTATGACCAAGAGTAAATGATATGGAAGTTGACTTACCTTGCGCCAAATCATTAAACAAATGGGATCGTTCGACAACGTTTAAGTCGTTAAGAGAACCTGCCATTCCAAAGAAAGCATGCCAAATCCACAAATCATGAGAGGCAACTGCTTCTAAGATAATAGTTGGTTTTTTTTCTTTACCGTTATATGCTCCATGACAACTTTTGGACAGTTCTTCCACTCGAATGCAAACAATCTAGACTTCCAAGCATTCCAAACCAGCCTTTGCTTTCATGCATTTCACGCAAGCGTGTTACATCTGCCACGTTTAAAGAACGAAGATATTTTGTCCCATAAATGTCCACGACTGACTGATAGTAGTGAAATTGGTTTTCCAATGCCGTACTCCTTGCAATACGATATGCGTCGTCAAGGGAATATGCGGGTGTACCGTATGCTAACATCCTCAAAGCTGTGGTCGTATTTTGATGCCCACTCAAACCTTATTTTTTTTTGCAGCGTCCTGCTTGTAAACAAAATACTTATTATTCTACTGAATACTTTCGAGAATTCTTAAAAACAATGGACGACTCATTCTGTAACGACCCGTAAATTTTGTGGATTTAATTTGGTTAAATTAATGATTTTTGTAATTAGATTTAGTAGAAATAAAACTTTATAAACAAACATTGAAATGAACTCCAAATTAAAATATATAAATGGTGACTTAAAACCTATTTACTAGCAATTTAAATAAATTTCAATAAATGAAATGGTGTAAGTATTATACCTGGATATAAATCGAATATGGAAAATATATGTTAGGCATTAAATTAGTTATTGTTACAGTAATTGATTTTTAATTAGGGATATGTTATTGCAAGTTAATAATTAATAAACTTGAACGAACCTTTCAATTTAATAAATAAATTCAAATGTCATGACTTAGTAAATGAAATATAATAATAAGAACAATTGCAATTATTGTATTTATGGGCAATATAATATGATAGGTAGTAGTTGTTTGTGAAGAAAATATACAAGCATATTTAAGGATATAATATTTGGGTTACTAGTAAATTCACCCATTTACCAATAAAGATAATTAGATGTACCTTAATTGTAATTAATAAAATAACGAAAAGAGTAAATGTATTTATTTAGAGTATTAATTGCAATTGGATAGAGATTTTAAGTAACAATGTTAATGCAATGTAAGTAATGCTAATTTAAGTCAATAATAAGGAATAGTGATAAATTCAAAATTTGTAACATATGGCTAGTAAGCATATATTATAAATTACCTGTTTATTTGTTGATGGAATTAGAATTTGAAATAAATGGACGCAAATATTAATCAATTTCTGGAAATAAAATCTAAATGTAGGTTTGTATAGAACATAAGTGAATGCAATTAGGTAGTATGTTATTTGGTAATAAATTAAAGGGTAGCATAGCAACTATTATAAATTACCTAATTAATTGGTCAATGAATTTATTTGTAATAACGTTCATTCGAATGTTGAGAAATTTTAATGTCGTTACTAATTATAAGCATTACCTTAATAATTATGATTAATTGAGAAATTAATACGAGAAGTATGTAAATAGCTATGAAAGTAACAAGTTATAATTGATTATTACCTAAACTTAAGTGTAAGTTAAAAGTTGAAATTGAATATAATCCATTTAATTGGAAACTTATTAAAGTAATTTGGATTCAATTTATAATAAAGGGGTTATTTTAAGAAACTGAAATAACTTCTATAATGGACAAATTAAGTTACTTTAAATTGAGATGGGAATTGGTTTAAAGAATTATAAATTTATAAGTAAATCAAGATGGTAAAATTTATGAATTTGAATTTGAATCTTTGATAGTGAGTTAATTTATTTAGTTTATAATAGTTGGATTTATTGCCAATGAATGAAATCAAATATTTAATTATTAAGTTAAATTAAAAATTAAGTTGAAAACGGGAAATGTTTATGTGATAATTTTAAATCCAGTGGTAAATCCTTCTATTTGAAATTATGAATGGAATAATTATGGGCAAATTCAATTTAATGGAAATTTTGGAAATTTATCTATAATTTTGAATTTTATGAAATTGAAGATTTCTATTGATTAATGTTTAATAAATTGACTTTTAATTTTTTTTTAAATCATTGTAAATGTTGAAGATTTTAAAGTGATAAAGATTGCAAAGTTCAGAAATTTTAACGCGAAATTTGATTTAATTAATTTATTTTAAATTTATTTAATTAATATAAAAATAGCTGTTTTGGTCACAGACTCGGATTCCAACGAAAATAGTTTCATCGGATCCGTAGCAGTGAATTTTTGTAGGGTTTCAAGTTTCGTAGCGATCGGACTTGTCGCTTGATCGTACGAACGCGAAACGCCTTGAAATCGATTTAATTGAAATCAATTTGAAATCAGTGTGAAAATATTGATTTCAGCATAACTTCTTCATACGATGGAATTTGGACGTGTAACTTTTTCCATCGCGTTCAGAATATTTTTAAACACCTATTTTGATATATGGGTTTACCAAATTTCGTTCCGGGGTCAGAACGGGCTTTCTGGGCCACGTTAGCGTTTGCACGTATATCCAACCCGATCCATCTATTCAAATTTCTAACCTACCTATATAAACCCAGTGATAAACCATAGCCTCCATCTATTCTCATTTGTTTGTGTGCTCATTTCCTCAGCTCCTCCTCTTCCCAGTGGCTGCAAACCCTAGATCTAAATTCAAATTTCAAAAATCAAACCCAAAGTCAAAAATTCAAAGGCCTTAGAAAAATCTCAAAAAAAATATAGGTTAATGCGAGCGTAATTCGATGGTGCAATTCGTTTTTCGATTCGGGTTGTGGTTTGACCAGAAATTTGGGTTTTAGTTTCGGCCGTCCATAGGTGATCGTGAATATAACGGTGGATCTTCGCCCTAGCGACGATCAAGAGGCACGGAGTAGTAGAGTTCGCCGAGGAGGACTTGGGGATGGCGTTGTTCGTCGAATGGGTGTCGAAATCATCTCAATTTGGGCGTTTTAGCCGGCGGCAACGGTCACGATTTGGGTGACCGGAAACCTTGTCGTGGGTACCAGGAGGGGCGACCGGCCGTGAAGAGTTCGATGGTGGTGGTTGATCGTACTGGAGATCTACATAGTGGCGGTAAAAATTGGGATTAGGGTTCCTAAGCGGCGGCTCTGTTCATTCGCGTACGGTTAGGTTCGCGTCCTTCTGTGCGTGCGCGCGATTAGTGGATGACGTGGCCGAGTTTGAAAGGTGGTCTTTCTTTACTTTATTTTATTTAAATTTTGATTTCAATTTGTTCTAACATGAATAACTTTCACATACGAACTCAAATTCATGTGCGGTTTTTTGCGTTAGGATCGTATTTAAATTCCGGAGAATATGGCGCTGGTTTGAACGGATTTGAAGACTGTTAAATTTTTGGGTTTAAATTCGATTTAAATTCAAAAGGTGAGTGTTTTATCCCACTCACAACTTCTAAAATTTCTTATGTATGTTAAATTGATATATGATGTGATTTGAAATTTATTTATGTTTGTTTGGCCTATTTTAATCATCATCTCAGTTAATTGCATTTATTTAATTAAATTGTTATTTATTATTTATTGCATATTAACTGCCAGTTAAATTTATATTTATTTTGTTGCATATAAACTACCAGTTAAACTGTTATAATTTATTTTTGAATATAAACTAATAGTTGATACCAGTATTTATCACCTGTTATATATTGTTGAATTTGGATGATGATTATGATAAATGGATGAATGATTTGGATGGATGAATGGATGTTTATTTATATTAACTGCAAATTATTATGCATTACATTTTATTCGGGATTGCGGTTTGAAATGATATATAACCGTAATTTTTATTTTAATCGCGGATTGAGATGATAAATATTCGTATCACTTGACCATAGGATAGAAAATTATATACAGGCACCGCGGTCTATATATAAAAATATTTTAAAAGTGATTTCTGTGGTTTGGATAGGATGCGGTTTAATAAATATTAAATTTTGATATTTTATAAATATTATTTTATATATACTTATATAGTTAAATTTTTGGATTTAAGCTATGTATAAAATTGTTAAACAAAAATAAATAAGTTGAATAATGGAGTTTGAAATTTTATATTATATGATTAAGTACAGATTTAAGATATTGTATGTATGTGTGTGTGTGTGTGTATATATATATATATATATATATATATATATAGAGAGAGAGAGAGAGAGAGAGAGAGAGTTTTTTAATGGTTCAAATCAATTAAGATTGGAAAATAAATTGGAAATTTATTTGGAATTGAACTTATTTAAAAATTAAACTCCATAAGTCGGTGTAAACTTATTAAAATTGGAAATTTTAAAGGTATGATATTTATAACTGGATTTGTATTCAAGATAAATTAAATGAATAAAAATTGAAGGAAATATTTAATTGTTAGAAATTGAGTTTTATTTATGGGTTTATTATGTGAATGTTTCAAACTAAACAATAGGACAATGAATTGGTGAATATAAATTTCCAACCTTAAGTTTTAAAATTGTTAAATACTCAAAGTTAGAAATATATTGAAATTGAAGTGGTTTATTTAACTGAGAGTGAATTTAAAATTCATGGATTTAGACTAAATTTTAAATGAATAAAATTGTAAAGTCGCGAAAATTGTTTTATTTTATAAAGAAATTTTAAATACAAACTATTTTATTCTATATACTGTTTGAATATCCAAACCATTCAAGTTTAGAAGTTATGGTTTTAAAGCTATGAATTTCGAAGTATTATGTTTTGAAAGTTATAATTCAAATATTTGATTTCCAGATATTATAAATTTTAAAGTAGCATGATTTTGGAAAAGAAATATATTTGAATTAAAAAAAGATATTATTGATTTGGGTTTTATAAAATAATATCAAAAAATGAGTTTGTTTTGGGAATAGAAGTGATATCGTATTTATATGGTTTTGAAATGGATATATATATTCTGGTTTTAAAGTCTAAACTATTTTTAAAAGACCGCGGTGTTATATTAACGTTTGGTTGTTAAAGAGACCGGGATCGGAAGTTGTCATACTCTCTGCCAACTCCGAAAACCACTTTAACAACCGTGTACGCGGTGGAGATTGCAGAATGAAGTAGGTTGGCGGCGGCGTTCCTGTAAGGTAAATACGTGGACCCAACTCCCGTGAGTTGGCATAAGGTGGCTAAAACAGGAGCGATTGACGGGTTAATAAGGTAGCACCTTTGATCGGACACATCCCTTCGATATTATACTTTGACCTTTGGATTGATTCGGAGGCCACTTTTGATTTCTTTGATTTGGGGGTGTGGCTCGAGGTGGGCGGTAGCTGCGCGCTACGTGTTACCACCGACCCGGAAGCTTAATTGGTATATCTACCCTGGCATTGTCTAGTTGTGCCGTGTCACCTACCCTATCGTGCCTTGTACGAGTTTGGATTTCTCCCGTAGCCCGTGTGGTATCCTGTGGTGGCTTCCCGATCAGGAGGGACTATGATATTGGATGGACTACTGGGACTATTACGTGTTAAGGGCTATATGGGTAACCCCTTAATGCTAAGAAAAAGGTAAGTTTATTTTATAATTAGACACTATTATAATAGCCCAATATACTACATAGTAAATAGTTTAACGGATCCTTAGGAGATGTAAATCCCAAGCATCTCTTCTGCACTCATATTTATTTCTGTTAATTTAACTCAAATAAGATCTTTTAGTTCTGATTCGAGTGTTTTTGTCTTTTCAAATTCGCTCGGGTCAGTCCGAGCGTTTCAGGATTTGAAGACTTTATTCTGGAGGACGAAGACGAAGATTTGTAGTATTACTATCTACTATATTATTCAACTACACTATTTAATTCTGCTGCATTGATATTTATTGGTATGTGAACTCTAATATTTATTGTATAAAGAAGAATCAAATGTTTTGTAAACAATTTTATGAACTGTATATTTATTATATTTTATTCTTCCGCTGTGAGATTCTGTTTAGTTTTTTCTCTTCTATATTTTTCTTATTTACCCCATAACAATCCGCCCTTTCGTATTCTTTGAATTGGCATGTGTGTCAAATGTGTGAAAAGGCGGGATGTTACAGTTGGTATCAGAGCTTTGGTTTAGGATAAATCTTAGCTTTGTGGGGGTTTGACTCTTTATTAATAGGGTAGTAATACCCTATGGGAGTCGCTGAGCGTATATATATGAGAGAGCGTGTTTTTTAGTGCTATTAAAAGGTTTTGATATTGTGTTAATTTGTTCTGTTTCGTATTTATAGATTCTGGTTGATGCATGAGACGCTATGACATCAATAAGGATTTCTAAACACTTAATAGGACATACCGACATAATATTTGTTTTTAATATAGGTGAATGAAATAATTTTGCCAATATATATATAGTAATTTTATAAAGATTATATTTGGTTGCAATATATTGTTTGTTAGGAATGAAATTTATAAATAATAGGTAAAATAAGATTTAAAATAAAATAAAATAAATTTGGAAATTTTAGAACTTAAATCCGAGATTTTGAAAAATTGCTTTCAAAGGATTTTGAAAATATAATAATAGTATTTAGAAATATTTTCTGATATAAATATTTCAATATAATTTGAAAGTATGGTTTTAAAGAGATTCTGGAAAGAAATAAGTTTTTTACTTTCCTCTATGTCGTTGGAAAATAATTTCGGTGATGGCGGCCGCATCATCGACTTTCATTTTCGAGTTTCGAAGGGGGAAGGCCACTGTAGTAGTTTTACTGCATATTCATTTTTGAAAAAAAATAATATATAAATTTTGAATTGTTTAAATATAATTAGAGATATATATAAGTTGTAAGAATATATTTATCTATTATTTTAAAATAATTCAAAATTTAACCCGGTATTAAATTCTTAAATTTCCGTTAATTAATTGTTTCAATTATTGTAGTGAAATGAAAGGTAAGTAATTAATAAATGGAAACCTCTAATTTAGGTAAGAGATTTAATGCCAAGTTATAATTGAAATTAAAGGTAAATTGAAATTTGTAACTTATATAACAAAGATGTAATTATTGAACCATTAATTAATTAAAGGAATTGAGAAAAACTTGTATAACTTTCAATTACGTTCTTAAAGGCATATATATATAACTTACCAAAAGATATAAAAGTTGAAAATGTTAATAAGAAAATGTAATAGGTATTATACAAGTAATTAACTTGAGATAATGAAAATAATTAATGGAATTCTTTAATAAATAAGAATTGATGTTATAAAGTTATAAATTTAAGTGAAATGAAACTGTTACTATAATTAAATATAATAGAAATGTAAGCGCTAAATAAGTAAATGAAATTTGTGAAATGAATGTAATGTAAATGAATGAATGAAGTGAAAATTTGCAAGAAATAAATGCGAAGTATAAGAAATCATTATATGAAGAAAAAAAGAAAAATCAAACAACAAAGGTATGAAATGAAATTAAAAATAAGTAAAGTTGATTGTTGTTTGGATTTGTTGTTGTTTAGTGATGGTTGTTTGGGCAAGTATGCTTTAAAATTGGATTTAGGGTGAATGAATAATCTATTTAGTTTTATCTAAGACTGTTGACTAAACGATGCGCTAGTAGTTTATTCTTCATTCCGTACAATTTAAAGGTTTTGAACTCGAACAACTATTTGTTTGTTTGATTGAATGGTTGCTTTGTATTTGTTGTGTATGCTGTTTGTTGGAATTGATTGTTGTTGTGGTTGAAACAACTTTAATATTTCATTTACATAAATTGTTAGCCCTTTGGATTTTACAAGTGAAATGCAGGTTATGGAAGCAATTGCTACTGCTTTTGGTTCCATAAATTAAGCGTAAATTGCCCGACAAATAGGTACGTTTTCGGATTACGGTTTATAGCGCTATTTTATATATTTTCCCGTGTTGGGATATAATATTTTGGGTATTATATGTGATATTTTGTTATATTTAATATTTTATTTTCTTCCGAGCCTCTCCGTACAAAGGAGACTCTGCCAAAATTTTCCTTAAATTTTGGACTTAGAAAATTTTGAAAATGTTGTATAAACCTTAGTAATTTATGTATAAAAGATTTAAATGGGTATAAATTGGTATATTTTATTTTAAATTATTTTATTTTGTAAACTTATTTGTTTGTAAATTTAATACTTAAGAAAGATATATTGATCTCTCATTTCTCCTTCTCCCTTCTTTTTCCTTTTCGGGGACGAAAATTTTGAGTGGGGGAGAGTGTAACGACCCGTAAATTTCGTGGATTTAATTTGGTTAAATTAATGATTTTTGTAATTAGATTTAGTTGAAATAAAAACTTTATAAAAAAACAATGAAATGAACGCCAAATTAAAATATATAAATGGTGACTTAAAACCTATTTACTAGCAATTTGAATAAATTTCCATAAATGAAATGGTGTAAGTATTATACCTGGATATAAATTGAATATGGAAAATATAGGGTACGCATTAAATTAGTTAATGTAAGGACACATTGTTACAGCAATTGATTTTTAATTAGGGATACGTTATTGCAAGTTAATAATTAATAGACTTGAATGAACCTTTCAATTTAATAAATAAATTCAAATGTTATGACTTAGTAAATAGAATATAATAATAAGAACAATTGCAATTATTGTATTTATGGGCAATATAATATGATAGGTAGTAGTTGTTTGTGAAGAAAATATACAAGTACATTTAAGGATATAATAGTTGGGTTACTAGTAAATTCACCCATTTACCAATAAAGATAATTAGATGTGCCTTAATTGTAATTAATAAAATAACGAAAAGAGTAAATGTATTTATTTAGAGTATTAGTTACAATTGGATAGAGATTTTAAGTAACAATGTTAATGCAATGTAAGTAATGCTAATTTAAGTCAATAATAAGGAATAGTGATAAATTCAAAATTTGTAACATATGGCTTGTAAACATATATTATAAATTATCTGCTTATTTGTTGATGGAATTAGAATTTTAAATAAATGGACGCAAATATTAATCAATTTCTGGAAATAAAATCTAAATGTAGGTTTGTATAGAACATAAGTGAATGCAATTAGGTAGTATGTTAATTGGTAATAAGTTGAAGGGTAGCATAGCAACTAATATAAATTACCTAATTAATTGGTCAATGAATTTATTTGTAATAACGTTCATTTAAATGTTGAGAAATTTTAATGTCGTTCTTGATTATAAGCATTACCTTAATAATTATGATTAATTGAGAAATTAATACGAGAAGTATGTAAATAACTATGAAAGTAACACGCTATAAATTGATTATGACCTAAACTTAAGTGTAAGTTAAAGGTTGAAATTGAGTCTAATCCATTTAATTGGAAACTTATTAAAGCAAATTGGATTCAATTTATAATAAAGGGGTTATTTTAAGAAACTGAAATAAATTCTATAATGGATAAATTAAGTTGCTTTAAATTGAGATGAGAATTGGTTTAAAGAATTATAAATTTATAAGTAAATCAAGATGGTAAAATTTATGAATTATATAATTTGAATCTTTAATAGTGAGTTAATTTATTTAGTTTATAATAGTTGGATTTATTGCAAATAAATGAAATCAAATATTTAATTATTACGTTAAATTAAAAATTAAGTTGAAAACGGGAAATATTTATGTGATAATTTTAAATCCAATGGTAAACCCTTTTATTTGAAATTATGAATGGAATAATTATGGGTAAATTCAATTTAATGGAAATTTTGGAAATTTATCCATAATTTTGAATTTTATGAAATTGAAGATTTTTATTGATTAAGGTTTAATAAATTGACTTTTAAAAAATTTTAAATCATTGTAAATGTTGAAGATTTTAAAGTGATAAAGATTGCAAAGTTCAGAAACTTTAACGCGAAATTTGATTTAATTAATTTATTTTAAATTTATTTAATTAATATAAAAATAGCCGTTTTGGTCACGGACTCGGATTTCGACGAAACCAGTTTCATCGGATCCGTAACAGTGAATTATTGTAGGGTTTCAAGTTTCGTAGCGATCGGACTTGTCGTTTGATCGTACGAACGCGAAACGCATTGAAATCGATTTAACTGAAATCAATTTGAAATCAATATGAAAATACTGATTTCAGCATAACTTCTTCATACGATGGAATTTGGACATGAAACTTTGTCCATCGCGTTGAGGATATTTTTAAACACCTATTTTGATATATGAGTTTACCAAATTTCGTTCCGGGGTCAGAACGGGCTTTTTGGCCATGTTAGCGTTCGCACGTATATCCAACCCGATCCATCTATTCAAATTTCTAACCTACCTATATAAACCCAGTTATAAACCCCAGCCTACATCTATTCTCATTTGTTTGTGCGTTCATTTCCTCAGCTCCTCCTTTTCCCAATGGCTGCAAACCCTTGATCTAAATTCAAATTTCAAAAATCGAATCCAAAGACGAAAATTCAAAGGCCTCAGAAAAATCTCAAAAATATATATGTTAATGCTCTCGACGAGCGTAATTCAATGGTGCAATTCGTTTTTCGATTCAGGTTGTGGTTTGGCCAGAAATTGGGGTTTTAGTTTCGGCCGTCCATAGGTGATCGTGAATTTAACGGTGGATCTTCGCCCTAGCGACGATCAGGAGGCACGGAGTGGTAGAGTTCGCCGAGGAGGACTTGGGGATGGAGTTGTTCGTCGAATGGGTGTCGAAATCATCTCGATTTGGGCGTTTTAGCGGGCAGCAACGGTCACGATTTGGGTGACCGGAAACCTTGTCGTGGGTACCAGGATGGGCGGCCGGCCGTGGAGAGTTCGGTGGTGGTGGCTGATCGTACTGGAGATCTACGTGGTGGCGGTAAAAATTGGGATTAGGGTTCCTAAGCGACGACTCTGTTCATTTGCGTAGGGTTATGTTCGCGTCCTTCTGTGCGTGCACGCGATTAGTGGATGACATGGCCGAGTTTAGAAAGGTGGTCTTTGTTTACATTATTTTATTTAAATTTTGATTTCAATTTGTTCTAACATGAATAACTTTCACATACGAACTCAAATTCATGCGCGGTTTTTGCGTTAGGATCGTATTTGAATTCTGGAGATTTTGGCGTTGGTTTGGACGGATTTGGAGACTGTCAAATTTTTGGGTTTAAATCGGATGTAAATTCGATTTAAATTCAAAAGATGAGTGTTTTAACCCACTCACAACTTCTAAAATTTCTTATGTTTGTTAAATTAATATATGATGTGATTTGAAATTTATTTATGTTTGTTTGGCCTATTTTTAATCATCATTCCAGTTAATTGCATTTATTTAATTAAATTGTTATTTATTATTTATTGCATATTAACTGCCAGTTAAATTTACATATATTTTATTGCATATAAACTACCAGTTAAACAATTATAATTTATTTTTGAATATAAACTGATAGTTGATACCAGTATTTATCACCTGTTATATATGATGTATTGTTGAATTTGGATGATGATTGTGATAAATGGATGTATGATTTTGATGGATGAATGGATGTTTATTTATATTAACTGCAAATTGTTATGCATTTCATTTCATTCGGGATTGCGGTTTGAAATGATATATAACCGTAATTTTTATTTTAACTACGGATTGAAATGATAAATATCTGTATCACTTGACTATAGGATAGAAAATTATATACAGGCACCGCGGTCTATATATAAAATATTTTAAAAGTGATTTCTATGGTTTGGATAGGATACGGTTCAATAAATATTAAATTTTGATATTTTATAAACATTAATTTATATATATAGTTAAATTTTTGGATTTAAGCTATATATAAATTTGTTAAACAAAAATAAATAAGTTGAATAATGGAGTTTGATAATTTATATTATACGATTAAGTACAGATTTAAGATATTGTATATATATATATATAGAGTTTTTAAATGGTTCAAATCAATTAAGATTGGAAAATAAATTGGAAATTTATTTGGAATTGAGCTTATTTAAAAATTAAACTCCACAAGTTGGTGTAAACTTATTAAAATTGGAAATTTTGAAGGTATGATATTTATAACTGGATTTGTATTCAAGATAAATTAAATGAATATTTCTAGTATAAATAAATTGAACGAAATATTCAATTGTTAGAAATTGAGTTTTATTTATGGATTTATTATGTGAAAGTTTCAAGCTAAATAATAGGACGATGAATTGGTGAATATAAATTTCCAACCTTAAGTTTAAAATTGTTAAATACTCAAAGTTAGAAATATATTGAAATTGAAGTGGTTTATTTGACTGAAAGTGAATTTAAAATTCATGGATTTAGACTAAATTTTAAATGAATAAAATTGTAAAGTCGCGGAAATTGTTTTATTTTATAAAGAAATTTTAAATTCAAACTATTTTATTCTATATACTGTTTGAATATCCAAACCATTCAAGTTTAGAAGTTATGGTTTTAAAGCTATGAATTTCGAAGTATTATGTTTTGGAAGTTATAATTCAAATGTTTGGTTTTCAGATATTATAAATTTTAAAGTAGCATGATTTTGAAAAAGAAATATATTTGAATTATAAAAAGATATTATTGATTTGGGTTTTATAAAATAAAATCAAAAATGAGTTTGTTTTGGGAATAGAAGTGAAATCGTATTTATATGGTTTTGAAATGGATATATATTCTGGTTTTAAAGTCTAAACAATTTTTAAAACACCGCGGTGTTATAATAACGTTTGGTTGTTAAAGAGATCGGGATCGGAAGTTGTCATACTCTCTGCCAACTCCGAAAACCACTTTAACAACTGTATACGCGGTGGAGATTCCAGAATGAAGTATGTTGGTAGCGGCGTTCCTGTAAGGTAAATACGTGGACCCAACTCTCGTGAGTTGGCATAAGGTGACTAAAACAGAAGCGATTGACGGGTCAATAAGGTAGCAGCTTTGATCGGACACATCCCTTCGATATTATACTTTGACCTTTGGATCGATTCAGTGGCCACTTTTGATTTCTTTGATTTGGGGGTGTGGCTCGAGGTCGGCGGTAGGTGCGCGCTACGCGTTACCACCGACCCGGAAGCGTAAATGGTATATCTACCCTGACATTGCCTAGTCGTGCCGTGTCACCTACCCTATCGCGCCTTGTACGAGTTTGGATTTCTCCCGTAGCCCGTGTGGTATCCTCTGGTGGCTTCCCGATCAGGAAGGACTATGATATTGGATGGACTGTTGGGACTATTACGTGTTAAGGGCTATATGGGTAACCTCTTAATGCTAAGAAAAAAGTAAGTTTATTTTATAATTAGATACTATTATAATAGCGCAACAATATACTACATAGTAAATAGTTTAACGGATCCTTAGGAGATGTAAATCCCGACCATCTCTTGAGTTACCGCGCTCATATTTATTTCTGTTAATTTAACTCACATAAGATCTTTTAGTTCTGACTCGAGAGTTTTTGTCTTTTCAAATTCGCTCGGGTCAGTCCGAGCGTTTCAGAATTTGAAGACTTTATTGTCGAGGACGAAGACGAAGATTTGTAGTATTACTATCTACTATATTATTCCACTACACTTTTAATTCCGCTGCATTGATATTTATTGGTATGTGAACTCTGATATTTATTGTATAAAGATGAATCAAATGTTTTGTAAATAGTTTTATGAACTGTATATTTATTATTATATTTTATCCTTCCACTGTGAGATTATGTTTAGTTTTTTCTCATCTCTGTTTTTCTTATTTACCCCATAACAATCCGCCCTTCCGTATTCTTTGAATTGGCATGTGTGTCGATTTAAAGTATGTGAAAAGACGGGATGTTACACATTCTGAATCGTCGTCTAAACATCTCTGGACCGTAAGTTGGATCATGGGCAAAATTATCTTGCATAAGTGTTTTTTGAAATGCTTGCTGGTTATGGTTGATATATTTCCGACCCACAACTGAACCGCCATGTTTTCCAGAAGTTGAACCGTATGCTTCACGGTATATCTCCATCAGTTCCTCCTTCTCTTGTTGATGCGCTAACGCATACGCTTCTTCTTCAGAGTCACTGTCGCATAGCAACATAGCTTTTAGTAAATTTCTAGACATTGTTTGATATTTGAATGTTTTGTTAGACTAAATTGTGGTGAACAAGTATGATATCCATATGGTTATTTATATAGGACTAATTCTTGAGCGGAGAGAATGTGAGTCAGTGTGCGATCAAGTCACATACTGTAGCCATTCATTTGTCGATAAAGATTCCCTGCTTTGTTGAGTGGAGAGGTGGGTCAGTGTGCGGTCAAATCACGTACTGTAGCCACGTTCATTTGCCGGTCAAGATTCTCTGCTTTGTTGAGTGGAGAGATGGTGGGTCAGTGTGCGGTCAAATCACGTACTGTAGCCACGTTCATTTGTCGGTCAAGATTCCCATGCTTTGTTGAGTGGAGAGAAGATGGCTCAGTGTGCGGCCAAATCACGTACTGTAGCCACGTTCATTTGCTGGTCAAGATTCCCATAGTTTGTTGAGTAGAGAGAAGGAACATCCATTATATAAATTCACAAATCGTTATCTGTTTAAATTATTTAAAAACTTAACATTATTCAAACTACATTGTCCAACATGACATTTACGTCTCACGAATTGGAGCTGCTTATGCAGCACTACATACAAACCGATGAGATATGCGATAATCAGGAGTTAATGGTAATTCAATTTTAGGACACTCTGGTTGAACTTTACAACAACGACGTGGGCTGTCAAATCAGACGTACGAATCAAGAGGTCAGAACTGCATAAGGAAACTTTACTTGGGCATGCACGCGTTACACAAAGATTATTAATGAGGTAATATCGGAAAATGTGTTTGAGACTACGCGTTCGACTTATGTCGGTCGATACAATTTAAAATACCGCACTCCGTTCATTGCCCATGATGCGTACTTCATATGCAAAATTGGCTAGAAAGATTTGGATGGCCTTAAGATAACAGTATTGCTAGTTGGTTATGTAGCGGTCGTTAATGTGTTTGAGAGCTTTCTGAGTTGTCTTTTCAAATAATAATGTCCGTTGTTGTTGTCAGATGAAAAAGTAGTGGTAGCACATAAATTAAATAGACATGTTTGTTTATATATGCTCTTTCTGATTTACTTATTCATCATTCATAATCATCTTCTTCCTCACTCACAACAATAAATTCTTCATCGCAATGCCTTCTTAGCCTTCTTCTACCGATTCAGATGCAGATTACGTGCCTACGAAAAGTCCACATATTGATGAAGATTAGCTTATCAAATATCAAGAACAACACTATGAAGACGTCCGCGGTCAGTTTCAAAATCTTGAGCAGCTGAGACTTCAGGAAGTGGTTGAACCACCATACGAACAACATGTTGTTCGTCATGCATATGAACAACCTGAGAACCAGGTTCAAGTAGTTTAACCTCCCACCGAGCAAGAATTTGAATCGTACCCAGTTTGTTGTCAGTGCGGGTATGGAGTTGAAGTTGTAGTACGTGCGGATGGAGAAAATATTGGTCATCGAATCCAACTATGTCAATTCTGGTCGAATGTTTGCAATTACGCGGAATGGTTGGATGATCTTTTATGTCCAAAGTGCACCTATGCAAACGAACTAGAACAGAAGATAAGACGTCTTAGACTTTCTTTACAGAGTTGCAGTTTAATCGTCACGTCTAGTTTCTTCATATTTGTGTTCTGTTATTACTATATCGTTTTTTATCAGCGTTCTATGTTCGTATATCTTCAATTCTAATGTCACTAGTAGTTTTTTTATGTTTATATGTCACTAGTTGGTGCTTATATAACTCATAGTATACACAAACATATAAACTTCACAGTATACACAAACATATATAACTCATAGTATACACAAACATATATAATTCATAGTATACACAAATATTATCATCCAAAATCAAAGAAAGTGAAATTATATAGACATAAAGAATACACAGTATACTCAAACAATGACATAAGTACATAAGCTATAGGAACTGCAAGATATAATAAAACGTCCACCTTGCATAAACTAAAAGGTATACGACTAAATGGATGCAACGTCGTCGTCAGCATCATCACCATCATCCCCATCATCATCATCATCATCATCATCTCCCTCATCATCATCGTCATCCCCATTACCATCCTCCCCCACGTCCTCATTATCCCCATCGTCCTCATCCCCATCGTTCTCATCTAAACTACCAGCATCATACCCACTGGGACCAGCATCACCTCCGCCTTGTGATCCGAAAGGCTCATATACAGTAAGTCTAACTGATAGCTGATCAATCTGCGCCTCTACCATCTATGTATGCTGCATGTACATATCATGCATGGTGTGTGTATGTGCAAGAGTCATATCGCGAAACACACCAAGTGAAACTCTGGCCTGGTCCAATCTAGCAGCATACTACATGAAGATGATATTAGACATTAAGAAACTAAGCATAAAATAAAGGGAAAATGACAATAAACAACAAACGTACTTCATACGGAGGATATAACCCGACTGAAGGCACACCAGGACAGTCGGGGTGATTTGGAAAGACTAAAGGCTGCTCAATCAAAGTATATGTCACGTCATATGCTCTAAAAGTAGTATTAGGCTCCAACTGCATGGGAGTCTGGGAGAATTGTGACGGAATCGGGTCAAATGAAACCTGCGGTACCTGAACTCTACCGGTTGCCATGTGAGGTCATATATGATCAGAGTTGACCCCACGTACATAATCTGGTACGATGAATCTACGGGGTGCTGCTCTAACCCAATAAGCATCGTAATCTCCATCGATGAAGAAAGTACTACTATCCATCCACTCAGCTTGTCGTAGAGCATCTAAGTACTGATCGCCAATCATCCTTTGTCTACCAAACATGTTCTCACATGATGAAGGATCATAGAATACGCAATCTACTGGTGGTGTTCGTTTTCCGTGTTGGGTTCGGTCTGTAAACATATTCGCGTGCTCCTGTAGCCAAAGCGCGTGGAAGACGATAGTAACATGGCGAGTATTTAATTAAGGTTTGTCTTGTTTTATATTTTATTTTGATTTTCAAATCTTTTAAATCACATAACTTTTTCGTACGACCTCGGATTCACGCGAAACTTTTTTTATTAGGATCGTAATTAAATTTCGGACAGTTTGGAACTAGTTTGGACCAATTCGAAGACCGTCGAATTTTTGGGTATAAATCGGATTTAAATTCGATTTAAATTCAAAAGGTGAGTGTTTTAACCCACTCACAACTTCTAAAAGTTTTTATGTTTGTTAAATTTATTTTAAATATGAGTAGAAATTTATTTATGACTGTTGGCGTGTTTTATTCAGCATATCTGTTAAATCGCATTTATTTAACTTAACTGTTAATTTAGTTTATTTATTGCATAAAATTTGACAGGTAGAATTTATTTTTGCACATAAACAGCTAGTTAACAGTCATTAAATTTATTTTGGAATAGAAACTGTTAGTTAATAATCTGTTATTAAATCCTGTATAATTCATATGCTATGTATCAATGATTGTTTAAAATTGGATGATGATTGCAATTGATGATTGATGATTGATATTTGGATGAATGAATGCTATAATTATATTGTATAAACTGCAAGTTATCATGCATTTTTCGTTTCATTCGGGATTGTGGTTTGAAATGATATACAACCGCAAAATTTTATTTTTAAATTGCGGATTGAAATGTTAAATATCTGTATCACTTGACCATAGGATAGAAAATTATATACAGGCACCGTGGTCTATATATAAATTATTTTAAAGTGATTTCTATGGTTTGGATGGGATACGGTTTATAAAAAATTTGATTTTGATATTTTATAAAATATTATTCTTCGATATATATACATATGAAGTTAAAAATTTGAAAATTAAGTTGTGTATAAACCTGTTGAATAAAAATGAAAAATTGAGAAAATGGAATTTGGAAATTTATCTTATATGTTTAAGTTTGGAAATTTTAAGGTATGATATTTATAACTAGATTTTCCAAGATGAATTAAAAATGAAAATTCTAGTATAAAGTAAATTTGAGAAAATATTTAATTGCCAGAAATTGGAGTTTTATTTATGGAATTTATATGAATATTCAAGACTAAATAATAGAATATAAATTGTTGAAAGAAGAAAATCCAACTTTGGTTTTGAAATATTAATACTCCAAATGGATATATATATATATAGAAATTAAAGGGGTTTTTGGAACTTGAAGTGATATTTAAATTATGGTTTAAACTTTAAATAAAGAAATATATTTGAAAACCCATGGAAATTATTTTTCTTTACAAAGTAACTTGAAAGTTAAACCATTTATTTTACATTCGTTGAATATCCAAACCATTCAAGTTTTAGAAGTTATGGTTTTAAAATTTTGAATTTCGAAATATTATGCTTTGAAAGTATAAGTCAAATATTTGGTTTCCAGATGTTTTAAATTTTAAAGCAGTATGATTTTTGAAGAGAAATATATTTGGATAAAATGATATCATATTGTTTTGGGTTTTAAGATGATATCGTATTCATAGTTTTGAAATGGAATTTTTATTCTGGTTTTAATGTATAAACTATTTTAAAGGACCGCGGTATTATAATAACGATGGGTTGGCAAAGAGACCGGGATCGGATATGGACATACTCTCTGTCGATACCGAAAACCACTTTGACTAACCGTGTACGCGGTGGAGATTCCAGAATGAAGTAGGTGGTGACGACGTTTCCTGTAAGGTAAATACGTGGACCCGACTCCCGTGAGTTGGCATAAGGTGGCTAAAACAGGAGTGATTCTCGGGCCAATGAGGTCATACCTCTGATCGAACGCTCCTCTTCGATACTATACTTTGACTTTGGATTGATTCAGTGGCCACTTCTATTTTTTATTTTGGGGGAGTTTGTTCGAGGTGGGCGGTAACTGCGGCTACGCGTTTCCACCAGCCCGGATAACAATTGGTATATCTACCCTGGCATTGCCTAGTTGTGCCGTGTCACCTACCATACCGAGCCTTTACTACGAGTTTTGTTTTGTACCATACCTATGGAGTGCCCTCTGACGACGCCCAGTACGGGAGAGATTACGGTACTGTATAGACTATGGGAATATATTCTGTGTTAAGGGCTATATGGGTAACCCCTTAACGCTATTAAAAAGTAAGTTTATTTTACAAATAGACACTATTATAATAGCGCAATATACTATATAGTAAATAGTTTAACGGATCCTTAGGAGATGTAAATCCCGAGCATCTCTTGAGTTACTGCACTCATATTTATTTCTGTTAATTTAACTCACATAAGATCTTTTAGTTCTGACTCGAGTGTTTTGTCTTTTCAATTCGCTCGGGTCAGTCCGAGCGTTTCAGGATTTGAAGTTTTAGCTCTGGAGGACGAAGACGAAGATTTGTAGTATTACTATTATTATTTATACTAGTGCACTACACACTGTTCCGCTGCATTGTTATTGGTATGTGTAACTCTGATATGTATTATATAAATGTTTGTAAACAGTTTTATAAACTGTATATTTTATTATTATATTTTATCCTTCCGCTGTGAGATTCTATTTTGTTTATTTCTTCTCTGTTTTTCTTATTTACCCCATAACAATCCGCCCTTCCGTAGGGTTTAAATCGGCATGTGTGTCTGTTTAAATCGTGCGAAAAGGCGGGATGTTACAACACGGATATGACATGCCGTAAAGGGGCAATATTTATAAGTTACAACATGTTTAATTTGGGTTTTTTGATTTGGAATAGAGTGTCTTAGTTTTTGGATTTTAGGACGAAATTCATTTTAGTGGGGAGAATCCTATACCCTGAAAATTCAAATAATACTCTTACTAAATATAAACAACATGATAATATGAAAAATAATGGAATTGATGGATTGATTAAATAAATTAAAAAGAAGGATGGGTAAAATGGCAATTTTTTAGACATCGTACTTTGTTGAAAAAACTGGCCTCATCGCAACCGTCTCGTTTTTCTGATTTGAATGATATATTTGTTTGTGTCGCTCGGAGCTCGTATGAAGGAGATTAGACCGAAAACGTCGTCGAGTCGCAACGACGCCACGCAATATGAATTCGAATTTTAATTTTCGGTCAGATTGCAGTTGTTTATCTCCTTTGACTCCAGAAGGAGATACGTATCCTACTTTCCATTTCAGAAAACTAATTTCCCATATGTCTCTTCTTCTTCCCTGACGCTCTCATTAACCATAATATCCAAAATCAAAGCAAAATTTAGAAATTAAGGTTCCAAATCGAAGAGAGAAGCATGAAAGAATGCTTGGGGGGGGTCACTGGTAGTGTTATAACACCGAATTGAAGGATTGCAATCTCTGCACAGCGAAAGGAAGTGAGGCTAGAGGATTTGGAATTGGGAGAAATCGGTCACAGTAAATTCTATATTCACTCTCTTGACTTCATGATTTAATGTTTAGTAACTAAATGTGTAATTTCGAAATTAGGCTCTCTGAATTATGGAAACTTTGCCAAACATGAATAATGACTTACTTTTGTATTGGTAAATGGGCTAACGGTGTAATATAATATGCATCTAAACTCTGTATGTAAACCTCTCGAATATGAGGCATAAAATTTGGAAAATCATATTGAAATGAAGGATAGATCAAGTTAAACTTATATGAGCAAATTGCTTAGATGAAATATGACGTTTACAGAGACCTAACCATAATCTTCGAGTACTCTTACACAATATGTTCGAATTAATATGAGAATATTACGTTTTTGTGTAGGAACGGTCCAAAAATACAAATTTTATGATTTAGGCCTTTTAAATTCGTCCAATTGATATGGATTTATCTTCTGAGATTTGATACGATGTTATTAGGTCCAAAAAGTATTATTATGTAATTCTATTGAAATTTACGCAAATAATATAATTACTAACTATAAGAAAGTTAGAATATAAGCTATGTCTATTGAATTAATATAATTTATTTAAATATAAGAAAGTTGAAGAATTTATGATTTAAAAAAAATAAAACGAGGATAAACTGATGGGGAAAATAATATGTTTTGTTATGAATGTATGTTAGGTCTGTATGAAGATCATATCATAAGAATAAAGAGTTAAAAATAATAAAAATACAAACCTGGAGTAACCCAAGAATTTTTCTCGGGCTAGTACACCGTACAGGTCATCGAGTATTTTTGACAGGTCCTGGACCCATTTTACGCCGTAATTTATAAAATTTAAAGGTTCCTGCCGGATTTTCTTAGTGTGCTCGGACCGAGTGATGTGGCAGATTAGGCACCTGAGCCTATGTGGCAATGTGTGTTAGTACACGTATATGGCATGCCGTAAAGGGGCAATATTTATAAGTCACAACATGCTTAATTTGGGTTTTTGATTTGGAATAGAGCCGTCTTAGTTTTTGAATTTTGGGACGAAATTCATTTTAGCAGGGAGAATCAAATACATTGAAAATACAAATAATATTCTTACTGAATAATAACAACATGATAATACGAAAAATAGTGGAATTGATGGATAGATTAAATAAATTAAAAAAAAGGATGGGGAAAATGGTCATTTTTAAGACTCTGGAATTTGGTGACAAAACTGGCGCCATCGCAACCGTCTCTTTTTTCTGATTTGAACGATATATTTGTTTGTGTCGCTCGGAGCACGTATGAACGAGATAAGACCGAAAACTTCGTCGAGTCTCATCGATGCCACGCAATCAGAATGCGAATTTTAATTTTCGACCAGATTGCAATTGTTTATCTCCATTGACTCCAAAAGGAGGTACTACCCCACTTTCCATTTCAGAAAACTAATTTCCCATATGTCTCTTCATCTTCCCTGACGCTCTCATTAAACATAATATCCAAAATCAAAGCCAAATTAAGAAACTAAGGTCCCAAATCAAAGAGAGAAGCAAGAAAGAATGCTTAGGGGTCACTGGTGGTGTTATAACAGTGAATCGAAGGAGTGCTATCTCTGCACAACGAAAGGAAGTGAGGTTAGAGGCTTTGGAATTGGAAGAAATTGATCATAGTAAATTCTATATTCACTCTCTTGATTTCATAATTTAATAATATTTGGTAACTAAATGTGTAATTTCGAAATTAGGCTCTCTGAATTATGGAAACTTTGCCAAACGTGAATAATGACTTATTTTTGTATAGTTTGATGGGCTAATGGTGTAATATAATGTGCACCTAAACTCTGTATGCAAACTATGCGGAAATGAGGCATAAAATTTGGAAAATCATTGTGAAATCAAGGATATATCAAGTTAAACTTATATGAGCAAATTGCTTGGATGAAATATGGCGTTTATAGAGAGACCTCATCATCTTCGAGCATCCATACACAATTTGCTTGAATAAATATGAGAATATTATGTTTTTGTGCAGAAACGGTCCAAAAATACAAATTTTATGATTCGGGCCTTTTAAGTTCGTCCAAATGATATTGATCTATCATCTGAGATTTAATACGATGATATTAGGTCCAAAAAGTATTATTATGTAATTCTATTGAAATTTATGCAAATTCGTATATACAAAAATTATGTTATATGTAAAGCAGTCCAAATTCGTATATTGATAGTTTGGTGTATATAATCACATCAATATGGTATAAAATTGATTTCGAAAGTTAACGTGCACTAAACGATGATAATATGTATATAAATTATATATATATATATATATATATATATATATATATATATATATATATATATATATATATATATAATACGGTTTAAAAATAAAGAATTGATTTCTTGAGATCGAATACATATATATTTTAGTAAGAAATATGATTTTATTTAGAATATAAACTATGTCCATCGGATTAATATAATTTATTTAAATGCAAGAAAGTTAAAGAAATTATAATTTTAAAAAATAAGGATAAAAACTTACGGATAAAATAGTATGTTTTGTTATGAATGTATGTTAACGTAAGTATGAAGATCCGGCTTAGTTTTTGATTTAAAATAGATCCGGCTTAGTTTTTTAATTTGTGGAGGAAATTCATATTAGTGGGGAGAATCTAATACCCTGAAAATTCAAGTAATATTCTAACTGAATAATAACACATGATAATATGAAAAATAGTGGAATTGATGGATTGGTTAAATAAATTAAAAAGAAAAATGGGTAAAATAGTCATTTTTTAGACATTGGAATGTGGTGACAATACTGGAGCCATCGCCACCATTTCGTTTTTCTGATTTGAACGATACATTTGTTTGTGTCGCTTGGAGCTTGTATGAAGGAGATTAGACCGAAAACGTCGTCGAGTCGCACAAACGCCACGCAATCTGAACCCGGATTTTAATTTTCGTGCAAATTGCAGTTGTTTATCTCCTTTGACTTAAAAAGGAGATACGTATCCCACTTTCCATTTTAGAAAACTAAATTTCGATATGTCTCTTCTTCTTCTTCTTCCCTGACGTTATCATTAATGATAATATCCAAAATCAAAGTCAAATTAAGAAATTAAGGTCCCAAATCGAAGAGAGAAGCAAGAAAGAATGCTTAGGAGTCACTGGTGGTGTCATAACAGCGAACTGAAGGAGTGCTGTCTCTGCACGGCGAAAGAAAGTGAGGCAAGAAGGTTTGGAATTGGGCGAAATCGATCATAGTAAATTCTATTTTCACTATCTTGATTTCATGATTTAATAATATTCGGTAACTAAAGTGGCATCGATGGTGAGTGTAGGAGGGTCGCGGAGGTCAGAGGGTTCTCAACCCGAGCTTAGGGGTGGTCACAGCTGCGCTAGGGGGCGCGACGGAGGTGAAATTGGAGGCGGCTGAAGCTTGCTCGCGTGCGTTGATGTTTTAGGGTTTGGATCGAACGGTGATGGTTGGCTATGGTGAGAGATGGTCTGATTTGCCTTGTAACTTTATTTAAAATTTAAAATTTTAAACTGATAACGTGAATAACTTCCATATAAGAGGTCCAACTCACGCGCGGTTCACTCCTTTGGGATCGTATCAGAATTTCGGACATTTCGACGCTGGTTTGGACGGATTCTAAGACCATTCAAATTTTGGGCTTAAATTCAATTTAAATTAAAACGTGTATGTTTTTAACCCACCCACAACTTCTAAAATTTCTTATGTTTGTTAAATTAAATTTATGGTATGATTCGGAAATTTATTATGACTTTGGTATATTTTAACCATCATCTTAGTTAATTTGAATTTATTTGAATTACATCGTTCTTTAAATTTATTATTGAATATAAATTGCAGTTAAAAACCTGCTATTGTTTATCAGTTCTATATTGATATTTATTGATTGATTTGGATGATGGCTGTAACGGATGTTGATTCTTGATGTTGGTTGAATGGATTTGTATTTTATACCGCTATAAACTGCAAGTTAGTTATGGATTTTTATTTAATTCGGGATTGCGGCTTAGAATGATATAGTTAGAATCGTCATTTTTTAGACATTGGAATTTGGTGACAAAACTGGCGCCATCGCAACCGTCTCGTTTTTCTGATTTGAATGATATATTTGTTTGTGTCGCTTGGAGCTCGTATGAAGAAGATTAGATCGAAAACGTCGTCGAGTCGCACCGACGCCACACAATCTGAATCCGAATTTTAATTTTCGGTCAGATTGCAGTTGTTTATCTCCTTTGACTCCAAAAGGAGATACGTAACGCACTTTCCATTTCAGAAAATTAATTTCCCATGTGTCTCTTTTTCCCTGACGCTCTCATTAAACATAATATCCAAAATCAAAGAAAAATTAAGAAATTAAGGTCCCAAATCGAAGAGATAAGCAAGAAAGAATGCTTAAGAGTTACCTGTGGTTTTATAACAACGAATTGAAGAAGTGCTATCTCTGCACAGCGAAAGGAAGTGAGGCTAGAGGTTTTGGAATTGGAAGAAATCGATCATAGTAAATTCTATATTCACTCTCTTGATTTCATGATTTAATAATATATGGTAACCAAATGTGTAATTTCGAAATTAGGCTCTCTGAGTTATGGAAACTTGCCAAACATGAATAATAACTTATTTTTGTATAGATAAATGGGCTAATGGTGTAATATAATGTGTATCTAAACTCTGCATGTAAACTTATATGAGCAAATTGCTTAGATGAAATATGACATTTACAGAGACCTAAACATAATCTTCGAGCATTCTTGCACAATTAGCTCGAATTATGAGAATATTATGTTTTTGTGCAGAAACGGTCCAAAATACAAACTTTATGATTCGGGCCTTTTAAGTTCGTCCACTTGATATGAATCTATCTTCTGAGATTTGATATGACGATATCAGGTCGAAAAAGTATTATTACCTAATTCTTTTGAAATTTACAAGAATTCGTATGCACAAACATTATATTATATGAAAAGCAGTCCAAATTTGTATATTAATGGTTTGGTGTATACAATCACATCAAAATGGCACAAAATTTATTTCAAAAGTTAAAGTGCAATAAACGGTGATAACATGTACATATATGATTTATATATATAAAATACGGTTTAAAAATAAAGATTTGATTTCTAGAGATCGAACACATATATGTTTTAGTAAGAAATATGATTTTATTTAGAATATAAACTATGTTTATCAAATTAATCTAATTTATTTAAATAAAAGAAAGTTGAAGAAATTATAATTTTAAAAAATAAAACGAGGATAAAAACTTACGGGTAAAATAGTACGTTCTGTTATGAATGTATGTTTCGTAAGTATAAAGATCAAAAGCCCAGAAGATATCACAAGAACAAAGAGTTAAAAATAGTAAAAATACAAACCTGGAGTAACCCAAAAATTGTCTTGGGCTAGTACACCGTACCGGTCATCGAGTATTTTTGACAGGTCCAGGACCCATTTTTGGCTGGAATCTATAAATTTAAAAGTTCATGCCTAATTTCCTAAGTGTGCTCGGACCGAGTGATGTGGCAAATTAGGCACCTAAGCCTACGTGGTAATGTGAGTTAGTACGCGGATATCGCATGCCGTAAAGGGGAAATATTTATAAGTTCCAACAAGCATAATTTGGGTTTTTGATTAGGATAGAGCCGGCTTAGTTTTTGAATTTTGGGATGAAATTCATTTTAGTGGGAAGAATCTAATACCCTGAAAATTCAAATAGTATTCTAACTGAATAATAACAACATGATAATATGAAAAAATAGTCGAATTGATGGATTGATTATAATTAAAAATAAGGATGGGTAAAATGGTCATTTTTTAGACTTTGGAATTGGTGACAAACTGGCGCCATTGCAACCGTCTCCATTTTCTGATTTGAACTATATATTTGTTTCTGTCGCTTGGAGCTCGTATGAAAGTGATGAGACCGAAAACGTCGTCGAGTGGCACCGACAACGTGCTATCTGAATCCGGATTTTAATTTTCCGGCAGATTGCCGTTGTTTATCTCCTTTGACACAAGAAGAAGATACGTATCCTACTTTCTATTTCAGAAAACTAATTTCCCGGTTGTCCCATAATATCCAATATCAAAGCCAAATTAAAAAATTAAGGTCCCAAATCAAAGAGAGAAGCAAGAAAGAATGTTTAGGGGTCATTGGTGGTGTTATAACAGCGAATTGAAGGACTGCTATCTCTGCACAGCGAAAGAAAGTGAGGCTAAAGGCTTTGCAATTGGGAGAAATCGATCATAGTAAAATTTGAAAAATCACAGTGAAATGAAGAATAGATCAAGTTAAACTTATATGATCAAATTGCTAAGATGAAATATTTAAACACCCGTTTCTTCGACTCCCGAATATCGACATTAACACGTCCATTGTATCAACTGCCGAACAACCGAATGCCGAAAAACCGATCCCTTAGGGTTTAAGAAGAAGAAAAAAAGATAGAAGAAGTAAGAAAGAAAGAAAAGCAACAGAAACGATATCAGAATCTGACAGTCGCAGCGGAACAACATATAATAGATAAATGAATAATCTTTAAATCAAAAGAACTGTACATTTTCTACATTACATCATCAGAGTCAATATACAACACAACACAATAATGGACAGTTATATAAACCTGTCCTCACAACTGAATACACAGCGGAAAAGATAATATCATATACAAGTGATACGATTCGCCAACCAGCTCGCCTCCTGAGCTCCACAGCACCTCTTGAATTCCAGAATGACCTAATAACCTGACTCTAGGTTGCCCGTGTAAAAGATGATTGGCACCCAGAGTTTAGGAAAGAAACAATAAACTCCAGGTCAGTCATGAGATTGGTGTGAGAACATAAAACATTTATATCTTTAAAAACAAACAAAGAAATATTTTAAAATTGATCCGCAATGCTTTTGGAAAACAAAACTACCATAAGGTCTCTCGCCACACATACAATGCAAACGTAGAATTGGAGGACATTTCTCCTTATGATAGTCAAACATGCTTGATACGCAAATTTCTTTGATATTATTACTATAAGTGCAAAGTGTAGGAAAACATTTCGAAAGTATAGTATAAATCTTAGCCAGCATAGACATTCCGAACTATGCCTACTATAGCTACCATCTAAACAGTGGTGACCACTATAAGTAAATGGCAGGTTCTACAACTAAAACCGTACAAGGTACGTATTGGAGTTTGGATTTCCAACAAATGGTCAAGCCAAGGAACTTCCCATTTCCACATGGGTACGCCTCTGGAAAGATGCCCCGAGAACCTAACCGGATCTCTGCCAACACAAGGCCGGGTTACCTCTGAACTAGGTAACTACTGACACGAGTATGCCATCCCCTGGTCATAACCGACCTTTATCCCACGATTCACCAACAACCACAAAGAAATAAATTTGCAGCAACCACATAGGTTAAGTATCTGTGCTCCATGCTATAATACCACCTCTATCCAGAAGGAAATGTACATACCCTATGGGGACGCTATCCCCAAATAACCTTGCTGCATTCTTCCTATTTTGACCATTACCGGGTTGTGAGGTTCGACGAAGTCTCGTCCGCAAAGCTACGCTTTTCACAAAAGCCATGCTTCGATCAACAAATGATCAGCAGCACTTCGTATGCCACATTACCAATTTGAGAATGTATCACTAGTAACCATCCACTACATAACCTCCGAGCTCGTACGTCTCAGAGAAGGGTGTTAAGCTAAGAGAATAAATTCTCCGCCACCAATAGAAATATATTTGATTGAAACCAGCTTTACATCTCAAATTGTAACGTCAGACACACATCCATACAAGTCCGTTCCGGGATTGAACAGAACCGAAGGCACTTCCAAAGAAGCCCTTGCAAATCCAGATATTCACTAATCACGTCCGGACTTCCCATCACAAAAGGTGATAACATCTCTATATCGGGGATCAGCCGATGCAGAGACATTCGACCGTAATCCTTCCGTTTTCGAAAATATTTGGTCTTCAACACCGGTCTTCAAAAGCTACCCATTACGACGTATCACTATTCAGAATGGGATTTATGACCCAAAGGTCCTCTCCCGGCTAAACCGAATAACGAGCGCTTATTTTAAAATAAGTGAAGCATTCAAATTCAAGCAAATCACAACAAATACCCATTTAAAGGTAAATATTGATAGTCGGTTATTTAACTATCAATAGATATGCACAACATCACCATATTCCAAATAATTTCCCAAATTCTTTATTTTCCAAAAATATATTTACAAGATATATATTTTTCCACACTTCAACCACTTGAAAACAAATTTCAAATCACCTTTCACCTTTACAACTTTTGAAAACAAATTTCAAATCATTTTGCTTACTCGGAAACACTTCCAAATATTTATTCATTTTCACTGGAAATCTGCCGAGTTCAAATACTTTAAAATAATTTATATCACTTATCCAAAATATATCGGGAAAACACTTTGAAATAAAGCTATTTTTCTTTAAACACTTTACTTAAAATATTAGTTATAAAAATATTATACCAATATTACATATAACTTAAGTCCAAACTAATTTTCAAAATAAAAATTAGTAGATATAGTATAACTATCTAAATAACTATTTTCTAAAACAATTATTGATTAAATCTTAGAAATAACCATTTCTATATCAACTTAATAAATCTTTACTTAAAGGATTCAAAACAATTTAAGAAGTTAATTTCTCCAAAGTATCCTTTTCAAAACCAATTCTAGAATTATATATATATAAATATATATATCTTTCAAAGCTATTCAGAAATTTTATTCGGCTTTCCAAGGGAATACACTTTTATTTCAAAATGGTTCATTTAAACCAGTTAAATAAATCCTTACCGATTTACTTTAAAATTTACGTTCCAAATCCGTAAATTTATTTCCACGCTTCAAAAATAAATCAATTTTCATTTTTAAACAAATTTCCCTATCCTTTATAAATTCCATGGTGAATTTAAATTTCCAAATATCCATTGATATACGATTTTCAAATCGATTTCAAATATTCACTTTCAACAACAATTCAATTTTCCAATTGATTTCAAAAACAACCAAATCAAATTCCATATTGGTTTTCCAAGAAATTAAACACCAAGTGAATTTCATTCAAATCTCAAATTGAAATCATTTTCTACTAAACCCCAAATCAAATTTCAAATTGATTCCAAGTTCTTTTCAAAACACCAACTAAATTTCCAAATGGATTTTCAAAAGATTTAAATTCAATCACCAAAAATCAATTCCCAAATGGATTTCAAATTTTATTTCCTTTTAAAAATAAATTCCTTTTATAGAAAACAAATTCTTTTATTTTTCAAACTCTTTAAAATCCGTATTTTGAATAAATTCTTCAACCTTTGAATAATATTACCCGAAATCCATTTATTAAAGTTTTTCCCCAATTTTGAAATTTTATTCAATAAGATTAAAAATAAAACTTTATTATTTTAGAATTCCTTCTTTTAAATTTATCCAATTCTCAAAAATAAATTTTAATATATACTTTCAACCTGAATTTTAAAAAATCAAATTTTTATTTATTTCCGGGTATTCAACGATACCAAAATTATATTCGGCTAAATTTTAGCTTTCAACGATTTCAATCACAAAGATAATCACATAGAGATTATAAATAATCAACACACAACATTGAAACAAATTCAATTATTTGAGGAATCCAGTTGGATCCCTCCAACCTATTTTCCTGCATCCACAGATGTTAGCACAATACCAATCCCGTTTCAAGACGGGATATCGCGGTACATGGGTTTATATAACATATCATCCGCTATTATGCGACGCAATAGGGTCTCATCCGCTATATAATGCGGGAAATCAACTCCAAGTACGTATAAAATACCAATTCCACTCGAGGTGGAATATCGCGACATATGTGTTTAATAAAATAACCTCCGCTTAATATGCGGCCTATAGGGTCTATTTCAATACAACAAATAGCAACCATCATTTAATCACACAATCAAGCAAATAACTATTTAAAATGTAGATCGAAACAAATTCGATTGAGTGAGAAGTTCCCACCTTGTTTTAAATAACCGATGCAGTGTTTCGTTCCGAATAAAATTAAACACGCGTTTAATTTTATCCAAAATTCTCAGTAGCTCCAATCCAGCTCCATTGTGTAATGCTCGTCAATACGAATCCAACGTAACTCGTTTCGTCAATTTTCGACATCGTATGAACAAGATACGACGTTTTAAAGATTGAATGAATTTAAATATATTTAATATTTACAATTTCTTTTATTATTTTTAACCTTGCTTCATCTCTGCCATACGATCTGCTTGAATCAATCAGGGCCGATGGTTGCTTCTTCCTCCTTCGCAGGTTATTCACGTACGTATAACCCATTTTGGCCGCCTCCAAGCTTGAATTTTCGCGACAAATACGAATGTCTTCACGTTGATCAACTAGCGCCATTGGAATGCCCGTCTCGCGACAAACTATCACCAGAAAACCGGTCAAGCTCGGTTGTTTCTTCGCCTCGAAAAACGCGAATGACTTCGAATGTTCAAACGAAGATTGCCATAGATCTGCGATGCTATTTTCGATCACCAACGTTCATATTGAAGGTCTCGTCGCCCTCTACAACATTGTAGTTGACAATTTTTGGTATAGGATGATGTATTGGAAGAAAAAGGAGGAAGAAAGGGACGAAACTCTGGCCATTAGTTGATAGGGTGGCGACTAGGGTTAGAAACCCTAAGGTTTGTTGCAAAATGAAGAAAATGAGGTCCTTGTATAGAAAATATTCGCGCACTATTCACCCGAAATTTTTCCGAACTCCAAATGAAGCGTGCCGCCTCGCGTTTATAATGTTTTACCCCTATTACGAATGCAATGGAATATGTATCGGGAGCCAATTCAATTTGGAAGATAGGTTTCCGAATCGAATTATTTAAATTTAAAATTCACTTAAACCGATTTCAGTGCGTTTTAGCTTGCCCGGACAAACCGTAAATCCGATTGACACGAAATTTGAAATATTACAATAATTTAAAATTATGGATCCGATAAAACTAGTTTCGTTGAAATCCGAGATTGTTTGAAAAATGACTACTTTTACTCGTTAATTAAATATTAAAATATTCAATTTCCACAAATTAACTTTTAATTCAATTTTAAAAGTTCTATAACATCATTCTAACTCCAATATGATTTAATACAACTTTAAAAATCAAATTTAATTACTTTAAATCCAATTTCCAATTATTTCTATAATTTCAAATATTAAATTATCGATTTAATTATCCAATTAATCTAGATATTCGAAATATAATTTATTCGACTTACAAATTTTACTTGTTAATATTTAAATCAATTGAATATACGAATTTCTAATGGCATAAATTCTGGGTCGTTACAAACTTCTCCCCTTAAAAGAATTTCGTCCTCGAAATTGCCAAGTAAGAAAAAGTCTTGAAATCCATTAACTTTTTTTTTCAAAAACAAGCCGTTCCAACTTGATTTCAGATTCATTTTAATTCCTTAACTTTTCCAAAATCCGATGGTTACACTTTTATAGTTCAATTCCTACATTTTCATTTCAATTTAGAAATTGGCTTTTCGTTAACAAAAATTTTCCAAAAATTTTCAAAAATTTTCTAACTCCCAAAATTTACGGAAAATTTTGGCAGAGTCTCCCTTGTACGGAGGAGCTTTTGTAATATCACAATAGATATAAATATATATACATCGACCCACACGGTCGGAAAATAGAAAAACAGTTCATATTTCCTATTTTTATTGCGTAGGCGTATCTTTTTAGCATTTTTAAGCAAAGCAGTTATTTATTAGCATTTTAGTGTGACCAAATCCAGCAAACTACAGCCCCGGCACCTGTACTTATTCAATTTAAACATGTAAGTAACATATATAGGAAATTCATTTACATTTCACTAATTTTTAATAGAAAACACATAGTTTTCATAAGCAATGCAATCAAAATAATTCTCATAAGCAATTTATAAGGTTTCGATACAAATTTTAATTGCTTACAACCAATTCACATTAGTTCACTTTCAATTCAAATTCAATTACATAGCTTTCCATATCAAATAAATTTCATTAACACTTAATGAATTATATACAATCATATAACAACCAAACACATAACCAACATAACCAAATTATTAAATTCACATTCAATTTGGTTTAACACTGTTAATTCCAATTGGTTGATATTAAATTGACTTCCATTCAATCGTTCGATTTCCAATTTACTAGTTTTTTATGAATTAACATTTACATTCATTATTCAATGTCAATTCTTTTACATCGGTTGATTAATATTCAATTCATTAGTTCAATTCAATTGCTAATTCATTTAAACAAATAAGGTTGAATTTCATTTACATAACTCAAGTCCGCATCCATTTAATTTAATTTAATATTTTACTTCGATACCAAAATCAACTTCATTCAACATCACTTAAGTTATATTCCATTTCAAACATTTGTTTAACTTAAATTAAATATCCACTTATAAATCCAATTCAGATTCCAATTCTAAAGTTGGTTGATGGTCCGAACTGCGTGATCGAAGGTCACGAGTTCGAGCCCCAAAACTGACAACCCTGTAACAAGTACCCGAACTATGTGTTTGGCAGGCACATACTTCCCTAGAGTTTACAAGCGAAGCTTGGTTCTCTAGGTAATTCAAAAAAAAAATATTCTATTTAACTTTTACCATAGTCAAATTTCGTCACTTATTCAAATTCATATCTCGTTTTGCTTAACAAAATTGTTTAACCATTTTATCATTTGGTTTCACTTACATATATTACACTGGATTTCCAATTCTATATGAATACAATTTACTTTCATTAAAAAAAATATTGGATTCAATTCATTTTAAACCTTGCCATTTAGTCATTCTTTAATTAGTTGCACCTACTAATTTTAGTTTAATATTTCACTTTGTTTTTCACAAATCAAATTCAATTCCAATTCTAGTTCTATTTACTTACAAATTCGAAATGAATTTCAACATTCAATTTCATTTTCTTGCACTTGCGATTGCAAATTTTATTTATTCATTCACAATTTGTTTTTTAACTTAATAATTGTATTCCAATCATTTAGTCTGTTAGACTTCTAAAATTCACCTTTATTCCAATTAACTCAGGTCAATTTCAGTTTGAATCTGAATTTCCTAAGTCATCCAACTTATTTATGATTCCATAAACATTTTATATAACATTACAGAGTCTTTTCAATCTTTCAAAAATTATTTTGGAAATCTATTCAAATTATCTTTTGAATTTCCAAAACCAAACTCAATTTCACAAACAACTTCCATTTAATTATAATTCGGCAGCAATTCCTCTCATGGAAACTCGAAAATGAACACTGATGATGTCGCGATCATCATCGGAATTATTTTCCAGCGACCGAAAAGAGTTTAGTGCTTTCTTCCCTTCAAAACAATTTTTCAAAACCCTTGAAAATCATTTTCAAACTCCAAAGAATTTAAATTTCCCAAATCTCAAAATTTCAAATTCTTTAAATTTGTTCTCAAATATTACTCTGGAATTCCATTTCAAATTATGAATCACATTTACAATTTATATTTACAAATCTCATTTGTATATGTATTTATTTCTCAGCTTTGGTTATGATATCAATTTCTTATTCAATAATCGATGATAATAATTTAATATTATCACTTCCTAACAACCAAGCAACCATAATAATTTTCGGAAAATTATTCCTTTTAATTTCGAAATAGTCTGGGTAAAATTATTTCATTTACCCTATTTTAAAACAATACTGTGTCGGTTTATCTTGTTTAAGAGTTTAAAAACTCCTATCGACACGGTTAGCTAGACTGCACCGAGCAGAATCTATAAACAATCAACCGATAAGTCAACACAATACAAAGCAATTTTATACTCACAAAAAAATACGCGCTCATATCTATTATTACACTCACACTCATTCTAGAGTGCTACTGACTCTATCTCTAATGAGTAATTCCCAACAGAGCCAAGGTTGTCTTTTAACCAAATGCTCTGATACCAACTTGTAAATTTCTTCGACTCTCGAATATCGACATTAATACGCCCACTATATCAACTGCCGAACAATCGAATGCCGGAAAACTGAACCCTTTGGGTTTAAGAAGAAGAAAAAAAGATAGAAGAAGTAAGAAAGAAAAGCAACAGAAACGATATCAGATTCTCACTGTCGCAGCGGAACAACATATAATAGATAAATGAATAATCTTTAAATCAAAAGAACTGTACATTTTATACATCACATCATCAGAGTCAATATACAACACAACACAATAATGGACAGTTATATAAACCTGTCCTCACAACTGAATACACAGCGGAAAAGATAATATCATGCACAAGTGACACGTTTCGCCAACCAGCTAGCCTCTTGAGCTCTACAGCACCTCCTGAATTCCAGAATGACCTAATAACCGTACTCTAGGCTGCCATGTAGAAAATGATGGCCACTCAGAGTTTAGGAAGGGAACAATAAACTCCAGGGTCTTAAAGAGGGGACGGAGGGGAGTTCATCGGCGGTGTGCGGGTATCGATCTGACGGCTAGATTGGGCCACAAGTTCGATTAGGGTTACAAAAAGGCGGCGGCGGCGGCTCAAAAATCTCGACCGAAGACGATCGTATTTGGCGAGGAGGGGCGGCCGAGGTAGCCTAGGACGGCGGCGTTGTCTGATGTGGCCAGAGGTGAAGGTCGCGGCGGTGATTTTGATTGGAAGGCGGCGACGCTTCGTTTATTCGAACGAGATGGGGCTTTTCGGCTTCAGGTTTCTGGTGCATGCGTGTCTTCTACATGGCAAGTGTGAGTGCTATTTACTTTATTTATTTATTTATTTTTAATTTAAAATCGTCTAATTTCACAACTCATTAACTTTTGCGTACGAACTCCAATTCACGCGCGGTTTTCTCCGCTAGATTCGTATTGGGATTCCGAACATTTTGGCGTTGGTTTGGATGAATTCTGAGGCTGTTCAAATTTTGGATTTAAATTGGTTTAAATTCAATTTAAATTCAAAAGGTGAGAGTGTTTTAACCCACTCACAACTTATAAAATTGCTTATGCTTGTTAAATTAATTTATGGTGTGATTGAAAATTTATTTATGACTGTTTGACATATTTTTAATCATCATCTCAGTTAAATTGCATTTATTTAATTAAATAGTTATTTAATTATTCATTGCAAATAAACTGCCAGTTAAATTATTACTTATTTATTATTGCATATAAACTGCACGTTAAACAGTTTATTAATTTGTTATTGAATATAACTGCCAGTTAATTTCTTGTTATATATTATCAGTTATATATTGATACTGATTGATTGTTCTGTATGATGATTGTAATGGATGTATGAATTTATGATGGATGAATGGATGTTTTATTTATATCATCATAATCTGCAAGTTGTTATGCATTTATTTTGATTCGGGATTGCGGTTTGAAAATGATATACAACCGCATTTTCATTTTTAAATTGCGGATTGAAATGATAAATATCCGTATCACTTAACCATAGGATAGAAAATTATATACAGGAATATATATATATATATATATATATATATATATATATATAATTATTTTTGAAATGATTTTTATGGTTTTGTAAAGATGTATATGGGCTATACAGATATGTATTTTAAATGTTACATAAATGCTATTTTATTATTGATTTAGCTGTGTATAAATTTGTTTTGAATGATAAAATAAGTTAAACAATAAAGTTTGATTTTCTTTTATACAATACGATTAAGTATGTATTTAAATTCTATTGTATATGGAGTTTATAATGACTCAAATAAAATCAATGTTGGAAGATAATGTGAATTTGATTTGAATAAAAGTATTTAAGAATTATCCTCGAAAAATTTGATTTGAAATGTAAATAAATTGAGATTTAATAGGTATGAGTTTATAACTTGAATTTTGTTTAGAGGATTTAAATGAATATCAAATTGATTTAAATGAATATTATCAAGTTAATTAAATTGAAAGAATATCCAGTTATTTGAAGTCTAAAGGTTTTACTAAAATGATATTTGATTTATTAAGTAAACATTTCAAATCTAAATAATAGCCGTTGAAATTGATATATATGAAATTATCAGAGAATAAGTCTGAAATGGGGAATAATTAAAGCTTTGAAATATATGGAAATTATATTGGTTTATTTGGGAATTTAAAATCCATTTTGGAATTGATTTGTGAAGGTGAAGAAGCTATTTTGCTATATAAAGTAGTTAAATATTTAAACCATTTAAGCGGTGTAGTATGTTTCAAAGTTATGAAATTCAAAGTTTTTTTTTGTTTTGAAAGGCTATATTTCAAGTTTTGATTTCGAAATATTATAACTTTGAAATGTTATGGTTTTAGAAAAGGATATATTTGAAAATAATATCAAATTTGATTTGGTTTTTAAAAAGAGGAAATGATATCGTATTTATATGGATTTGAAATGGATATTATATTCTGGTTTTAAAAGTATAAACTATTTCAAAAAGACCGCGGTGTTATAATAACGTTTGGTTGTTAAAGAGACCGGGATCGGAAGTTGTCATACTCTCCGCCAACTCCGAAAACCACTTTAACAATCGTGTACGCGGTGGAGATTCTAGAATGAAGTAGGATGGCGGCGGCGTTTCATTTGAGGTAAATACGTGGACCAACTCCCGTGAGTTGGCATAAGGTGGCTAAAACTGGAGCGATTGACGGGCTAATGAGGTAGCACCTTTGATCGGACACATCCCTTCGATATTATACTTTGACTTTTGGATTGATTCAGTGGCCACTTTTGATTTTTTATTTGATGGTGTGGCTCGAGGTGGGCGGTAGCTGCGCGCTACGCGTTACCACTGGCCCGGAAGCGTAATTGGTATATCTACCCTGGCATTGCCTAGTTGTGCCGTGTCACCTACCCTATCGCGCCTTGTACGAGTTTCTATTTGTGTCGTACCTATGGAGTATCCTCTGGTAGCCTCCCGATCAGGAGGTATTACGGTACTGTATAGACTATTGGCATTAAGTTGGAAAATGTAAAGCCTTAACGCTATTTAAAAGTAAGTTTATTTTACTAATAGACACTATTACAATAGTGAAATATTACCACATAGTAAATAGTTTAACGAATCCTTAGGAGATGTGAATCCCAAGCATCTTTTAAGTTACTGCACTCATATTTATTTCTGTTGATTTAACTTACATAAGGTATTTTAGTTCTGACTTGAGTGATTTGTCTTTTCAATTCGCTCGGGTCAGCCTAAGCATTTTAGAATTTGAATGCCTTAATTCTGGAAGACGAAGACGAAGAATAATTATTACTATTTGTTATATATTCCACTGCACCATTATATTCCGCTGCATTATTAATATTCTCTGGTATGTGTAACGCTGATATGTATTGTATAAGTATAATCGAAGGTTTTCTAAAACAGCTTCATGAAACGTGTATTTTGATTATTATATTTTATCGTTCCGCTACAAGATTCTATTTTAATTTTTCCTTCTTTCTCTGCTTTTTCTTATTTACCCATAACAATCCGCCCTTCTGTATGGTTTAAGTCTGACATGTGTGGTTTATCCTCAATTTAAAGCGTGCGAAAAGGCGGGGCGTTGCAACTGATGGATTGATTAAATAAATTAAAATGAAGGATGGGTAAAATGGTCATTTTTTAGACATTGGAATTTGGTGACGAAACTGGTGCTATCGCAACCATCAAGTTTTACTGATTTGAACGATATATTTGTTTGTGTCGCTTGGAGCTCGTATGAAGGTGATTGGACCGAAAACATCGTCGAGTCGCACCGACGCCGCGCAATCTGAATCCGAATTTTAAATTCTGGGCAGATTGCAGTCGTTTATCTCCTTTGACTCAAAAAGGATAAAATATCCCACTTTCCGTTTCAGAAAACTAATTTTCCATCTGTCTCTTCTTCTTCCCTAACGCGCTCATTAAGCTTAATATCCAAAATCAAAGCCTTATTAAGAAATTAAGGTCCCAAATCGAAGAGAGAAGCAAGAATGAATGTTTAGGGGTAGTGTTATAACAGCGAATTGAAGGAGTGCTATCTCTGCACAGCGAAAGAAAGTGAGGCTAGAGGCTTTGGAATTGGGAGAAATCGATCATAGTAAATTCTATATTCACTCTCTGGATTTCATGATTTTATAATATTTGGTAACTAAATGTGTAATTTCGAAACTAGGCTCTCTGAATTATGGAAACTTTTCCAAACATGAATAATAACTTATTTTTCTGTGGTTAAGATGATATATGACGTTACAGAGACCAAAACTTAATCATCGAGCGCTCTTACACAATTTTTCGAACTAATGCGAATATTATGTTTTTGTGCAGAAGCGTTCCAAAGATACAAATTTTATGATTCGGGCCTTTTAAGTTTGTCCTAATAGGAATCTATCTTTCGAGATTTGATACGATATATCTGGTCGAAAAAATATTATTATGCAATTCTATTGAAATATATACGAATTCGTATGCACAAATATATGAAAAGTAGTCCAAATTCGTATATTGATGGTTTGGTGTATATAAATCACATCAAAACGGCATGAAATTGATTTCAAACGTTAAAGTACACTAAACGGTCACAACATGTATATGTAGGATTTATATATATAATGCGGTTTAAAAATAAAGATTTGATTTCTAGGGATCAAATTCATATATATTTAGTAAGAAATATGATTTTATTTAGACTATAAACTATGTCTATTGAATTTATATAATTTATTTAAATATTACAATGTGAAGAAATTATAATCTTTAAAAATAAAACGAGGATAAAATCTTGTATAATTTATGAATGTATGTTACGTATGAATATCAAAAGCAAAGAAGATATCTCAAGAACAAAGAGTTAAAAATAATAAAAATACAAACCTGGAGTAATCCAAGAATTGTCTCGGGCTAGTACACCGTACCGATCGTCAGGTATTTTGGCAGATACTGGACCCATTTTAGGGCGGAATCAGTAAATTTAAAGGTTCGTGCCTGATTTCCTGAGTGTCCTCTGACCGGGTGATGTGGCACATTAGGCACTTGCGCCTATGTGGCAATGTGTGTTAATACACGGATACCGCATGCCGTAAAGGGGCAATATTTATAAGTTACAACTGGATTAATTTGGATTTGGATTTGTAATAGATCCAGCTTAGTTTTTTTAATTTTGGGATGAAATTCATTTTAGTCGGGAGAATCTAATACCCTGAAAATTCAAACAGTATTCTAACTGAATAACAACAACATGATAATATCAAAAATATTGGAATTGATGGATTGATTAAATAAATTAAAAAGAATGATATGTAAAATGGTCATTTTCTAGACATTGGAATTTGGTGACAAAAACGGCGCCACCACATCCATCTCTTTTTTTGATTTGAACGATATATTTGTTTGTGTCGCTTGGAGCTCATTTGAAGGTGATTATACCAAAAACATCGTCAAGTCGCACCGACGCCATGCAATGGCAATCCGAATTTTAAATTTCGGGCAACTTGCAGTTTTTTATCTCCTTTGACTCAAAAAGAAGACACTTATCCCACTTTCCATTTCAGAAAACTAATTTCCCATCTGTTTCTTCTTCATCCCTAACGCTCTCATTAGCCATAATATCCAAAATCAAAGCCAAATTAAGAAACTAAGGTCCGTAATAGAAGAGAGAAGCAAGAAAGGATGCTTAGGGGGATACTGGTGGTGTAATAACAGCGAATTGAAGGTGTGTTGTCTCTCCACAGCGAAAGAAAGTGAGGCCAGAGGCTTCGAAATTGGGAGAAATCGATCATAGCAAATTCTATATTCACTGTTTTGATTTCATGATTTAATAATATTTGGTAAATAAATGTGTAATTTCGAAATTAGGCTCTCTGAATTGTGGAAACTTTTCCAAACATGAATAATGACTTATTTTTGTGTAGTTATGGGTAATGGTGTAATATAATGTGCATCTAAACTCTATATGTAAACTACGCGAAAATAAGGCAAAAAATTTGGAAAATCAAGGTGAAATGACGGATAGATCGTGTTAAACTTATATGAGCAAATTGCTATGACGAAATATGACATTTACGGAGACCTAACACAAATTGTTCGAATTAATATGAGAATATTTTGTTTTTGTGCAGAAACAGCCCAAGAATACAACTTTTATGATTCGGGCCATTTAAGTTTGTCCAATTGATACGAATCTATCTTTTGAGATTTGATACGATGATATCAGGTCGAAAATGTATTGTTGCGCAATTGTATTGAAATTTACACGAATTCGTTTATAATATAGAAAAGTAGTCCAAATTCGTTTATTGATGTTTTGAGGTACATAATCACATCAAACTGGCACGAAATTAATTCAAAAGTTAAGGTAAACTAAACGGTGATAATATGTGTACATATGATTTATAAATATAAAATACGGTTTAAAAATATAGATTTGATTTCTAGAGATCGAATACATATGTGTTTTAGTAAGAAATTTGATTTTACTGAGAATATAAACTATGTCTATTGAATTTGTATTTATTTAAATATAAGAAAGTTGAAGAAATTATAATTTTAAAAAATAAAACGAGGATAAAAATTTACAAGGAACATAGAATGTTTCGTTATTAATGTATATTACGTAAGTATGGAGTTCAAAAGCTATGAAGATATCACAAGAACAAAGAGTTAAAATAATAAAAATACAACCCGGAGCAACCCAAGAATTGTCTCGGGCTAGTACACCGTACCGGTTGCCGAGTATTTCTGACAGGTCCTGGACCCATTTTAGGCTGGAATCTATAAATTTAAAGGTTCGTGCCCGATTTCCTAAATGTGCTCGGACCGAGTGATGTGGTAGATTATGCACCTGAGCCTATGTGGCAATGTCTTTTAGTACACGGACACCGCGTGCTTTAGAGGGGCAATATTTATTAGTTACAACAGGTTTAATTTAGGTTTTTGATTTGGAATAGAGCCGCCTTAGTTTTTGAATTTTGTGACGAAATTCATTTTAGTGGGGAGAATCTAATACCCTAAGAATTGAAATAGATTTCTAAATAAATAACAACAACATGATAATACGAAAAATAGTGGAATTGTTGGATTGATTATGTAAATTAAATTAAAAAGAAGGATGGATAAAATCGATGTTTTTTCAACATAGGAATTTGGTGACAAAACAGACGCCATCGCAACTATATCGTTTTTCAGATTTGAACGATATATTTGTTTGTGTCGTTTAGAGCTCGTATGAAGGAGATTAGACCGAAAACGTCGTCGAGTCGCACCGACACCACACAATCTGAATCCGAATTTTAATTTTCGGGCAGATTACAGTTTTTTTATATCCTTTGACTCAAAAAGGAGATATCATCCCAATTTCCATTTCAGAAAACTAATTTCCCATCTTTTTCTTCTTCTTCCATGGCGCTCACACTAACCATAATATCCAAAATCAAAGCCAAATTAAGAAACTAAAGTCCCAAATCAAAGAGAGTAGCAAGAAAGAATGCTTAGTGGTCACTGTTGGTGTTGTAACATGAATTGAAGGAGCGCGCTATCTTTGCATAGCGAAAAAAAGTGAGGCTAGGCTTTGGAATTGGGAGAAATCAATCATAGTAAACTCTATAGTTACTCTCTTGATTTCATGATTTAATAATATTTGGTAACTAAATGTGTAATTTCGAAATTAGGCTCTTTGAACTATGGAAACTTTGCCAAACATGAATAATGACTTATTTTCCCGTAATTAAATGGCCTAATGGTGTAATATAATATGCGTCTGAACTCTAACCGCAAACTATGCGAAAATGAAGCATAAAATTTGGAAAATCATTGTGAAATGAAGGATAGATAGTGTTAAACATATATGAGCAAATTGCTAAGAATATAAATTATGGCTATTGAATTTACATAATTTAATAAAATATAAGAAAGTTGAAGAAATTATAATTTTAAATATAAAAAGATGATGAAAAATTACGAGGAAAATAGTATGTTTTGTTATGAATGTATATTATGTAAGTATGAAGATGAAAACAAAAGTAGATATCACAAGAATAAAGAGTTAAAAATATTTAAAATACAAACCTGGAGTAACCCGAGAATTATCTCGAGCTAGTATATCGTACCGGTCGTCGAGTATTTTTGACAGGTCCTGGACCCATTTTAGGACAGAATCTTTAAATTTAAAGGTTCGTGATTGATTTTCTGAGTGTGCTCGGACCGAGTGATGTAGCAGATTAGGCACCTGAGCCAATGTGGCAATTTGTCTTTGTACACGGATATCGCATTATGCCGTAAAGGAGCAATATTTATAAGTTCTAACAGGCTTAATTAGGGTTTTTGATCTGAAATAGAGCCGGCTTAGTTTTTGAATTTTGAAACGAAATTCATTTTAGTGGGGAGAATCTAATACCCAAAAAATTTAAATAGTAATCTAACTGAATAATAACAACATGATAATATGAAAGATAGTGGAATTGATGGATTGATCAAATAAATTAAAAAGAAGGATAGGTAAAATGGTCATTTTTTAAACATTGGAATTTGGTAAAAAACGGGCGCCACCACAACCATCTCGTTTTTCTAATTTGAACGGTATATTTGTTTGTGTCACTTCGAGTTCGTATGAAGGAGATTAGACCGAGAACGTCGTCGAGTCGCACCGACGCCACGCAATCTGAATCCGGATTTTAATTTTGGGCAGATTATAGTTCTTTTATCTCCTTTGACTCAAAAATGAGATACGTATCCCATTTCCATTTCAGAAAACTAATTTCCCATATGTCTCTTCTTCTTCCCTGACGCTCTCACTAACCATAATATCCAAAATCAAAGCCAAATTAAGAAATTAAGGTCTCAAATCGAAGAGAGAAGCGAAAAAGAATGCTTAGGGGGCCCTAGTGGTGTTATAACGGCGAGTTGAAGGAGTGCTATCTCTGCACAGCGAAAGAAAGTAAGGTAGATGCTTTGGAATTGGGAGAAATCGATCACAGTAAATTCTATATTCACTCTCTTGATTCCATGACCTAATAATATTCGGTAAATAAATGTGTAATTTTGAAATTAGGCTCTCTGAGTTATGGAAACTTTACCAAACAAGAATAATGACTTATTTTTGTATAGTTAGATGGGATAATGGTGTAAAATAATATGCATCTAAACTCTATATCTAAACTACGCGAAAATGAGGCATAATATTTGGAAAATCATGGTGAAACGAAGGATAGATTACGTTAAACTTATATGAGCAAATTGCTTAGATGAAATATGACGTTTACAGAGACCTAAACATAATCTTTGAGCACTCTTACACAATTTGTTCGAATTTATATGGGAATATTATGTTTTTGTGCAGAAATGGTCCAAAAATACAAGTTTTATGATTCAGACCTTTTCAGTTTGTCAAATTGATATGAATCTATCTTCTGAGATTTAATACGATGGTACCAAGTCGAAAAGGTATTATTATGCAATTCTATTGAAATATACACGTTATATTATATATTATATGAAAAGCAGTCCAAATTCGTATATTGATGGTTTGGTGTATATAATCACGTCAAAATGGCGCGTAATTGTTTTAAAAAGTTAAAGTACACTAAATGGTGATAAAGCAAACATACACACACACACAGATATATATATATATATATATATATATATATATATATATACATATATACATACATACATATATATACATATATACACACATACATATATATATATACATATATACATATATATATATATATATACATATATATACATATATACACACATATACATACATACACACACACACACACACACACACACACGTACACATATACATAGATCTATATATGTGTGTGTGTGTGTGTGTGTATGTATGTATAATACGATGATACCAGGTCGAAAACATATTGTTATGCAATTCTATTGAAATATACACGATTTCGTTTATATTATGTGAAAAGCAGTCCAAATTCGTATATTGACGGTTTGGTGTATATAATCACGTCAAAATGGCGCGTAATTGTTTTAAAAAGTTAAAGTACACTAAATGGTGATAACACACACATATATGTATACACACATATACACACATATATATATGTACACACACACACACACATATATATATATATATACATATATATATATATATATACACACACACATACGTATATATAGATACATATATATGTGTGTATGTGTGTGTGTGTGTGTATGACTTATAAATATAAAATACGGTTAAAAAATAAAGGTTTGATTTCTAGAGATCGAATACATATATGTTTTAGTAAGAAATATTATTTTACTTAGAATATAAACTATGTCTATTGAATTTATATAATTTATTTAAATATAAGAAAGTCGAAGAAATTATAATTTTAATAAATAAAACGAGGATAAAAACTTACGGGGAAAATAGTACATTTTGTTATGAATGTATGTTACGTAAGTATGAAGTTCAAAAACTAAGAAGATATCACAAGAACAAAGAGTTAAAAATAATAAAAATACAAACCTGGAGTAACATAATCTCGGGATTGTACATCGTATAGGTCGTTGAGTATTTTTGACAATTCCTTGACCCATTTTAGGCCGAAATCTATAAATTGAAAGGTTCGTACCCAATTCTTGAGTGTGCTCAGACCGTGTGATGTGGCAGATTAGGCACCTGAGCCTATGTGGCAATGTGTGTTAGTACACGGACATCGCATGCCGTAAAGGGGCAATATTTATAAGTTACAACAGGCTTAATTTGAGTTTGTTATTTTGGAATAAAGCCGGCTTAGTTTTTGAATTTTGCGACGAAATTCATTTTAGTAAGGAGAATCTAATACATTTAGAATTCAAATAGAATTCTAACTGAATAATAACAACATGATAATATGAAAAATAGTGGAATTGATGGATTGATTATATAAATTAAAAAGAAAGTTGAAGAAATTATAATTTTATAAATTTATAGATTCCGGCCTAAAATGGGTCCAGGACTTGTCAAAAATACTCGACGACTGGTATAGTGTACTAGCCCGAGACAATTCTCGGGTTACTCTCGGTTTGTATTTTTATTATTTTTAACTCTTTGTTCTTGTGATATCTTTAGCTTTTGATCTTCATACTTACATGACATACATTCATAACAAAACATACTATTTTCACAGTAAGTTTTTATCCTCGTTTTAATTTTTACAATTATAATTTCTTCAACTTTCTGTTATTTGAATAAATTATATAAATTCAACAGACATAGTTTATATGCTAAATAAAATCATATTTCTTACTAAAACATATATGCATTCGATCTCTAGAAATCAAATCTTTATTTTTAAACCGTATTTTATATATATAAATCATATATATACATATTATAACCGTTTAGTGTACTTTAACTTTTGAAATCAATTTCGTGCCATTTTGATGTGATTTAATACACCAAACCATCTACATACGAATTTGGACTGCTTTTCATATAATATAATGTTCGTGTATACGAATTCTTGTAAATTTCAATAGAATTAGGTAATAATACTTTTTCGACCTGATATCGTCATATCAAATCTCAGAAGATAGATTCATATCAATTGGACAAACTTAAAAGACCTCAATCGTAAAATTTGTATTTTTGGAGCGTTTCTGTAGAAAAACAATTCGAACAAATTGTGTAAGAGTGCTCAAAGATTATGTTTAGATCTCTGTAAACGTCATATTTCATCATAGCAATTTGCTCATATAAGTTTAACTTGATCTATCCTTCATTTCACCATGACTTTCCAAACTTTTTGCCTAATTTTCGCGTAGTTTACATATAGAGTTTAAACACACATTATATCACCTTTAGCCCATTTAACTACACAAAATTAAGTCATTATTCATGTTTGGCAAAATTTCCATAATTCAGAGAGTAATTTCGAAATTACACATTTAGTTACCAAATATCATTAAATCATGAAATCAAGAGAGTGAACATAGAATATACTATGATCGTTATCTCCCAATTCCAAAGCCTTTAGCCTCACTTTCTTCCACTGTACAGAGATAGCACTCCTTCAATTCGCTGGTATAGCACCACCAGTGGCCCCTAAGCATTCTTTCTTGCTTCTCTCTTCGATTTGGGACCTTAATTTCTTAATTTGGCTTTGATTTTGGATATTATGGTAAAAGAGAGCGTCAGGGATGAAGAAGAGGTAGATGGAAAATTAGTTTTCTAAGATGGAAAGTGGGATACGTATCTCCTTTTTGAGCCGAAGGAGATAAACAACTGCAATCTGCTCAAAAAATAAAATTCGGATTCAGATTGCGTGGCGTCGGTGTGACTCGACGACGTTTTCGGTCTAATCTCCTTTATACGAGCTATAAGCGACACAAACAAACATATCGTTCAAATCAGATAAATGAGACGGTTGCGACGGCGACGATTTTGCCCCCAAATTCCAATGTCTAAAAAATGATCATTTTACCCATCCTTCTTTTTAATTTATTTAATCAATCCATCAATTCCACTATTTTTCATATTATCATGTTGTTGTTATTCAGATAGAATATTATTTGAATTTTCGGAGTATTAGATTCTCCCCGCTAAAATGAATTTCGTCCCCAAATTCAAAAACTGAGCCGGCTCTATTCGAAATCAAAAATCCAAACTAACCCTGTTGTACCTTATAAATATTGCCGCTTTACGGCATGCGATATCTATGTTAGTACACACATTGCCACATTAGCTCAGGGGCCTAATCTGCCACATCTCTCGGTCCGAGCACACTCAGGAAATCAGGCTCGAACCTTTAAATTTATAGATTCCGACCTAAAATGGGTCCAGGACTTGTCAAAAATACTCGACGACCAGTACGGTGTACTAGCCCGAGGCAATTTTTGGGTTACTCCCGGTTTGTATTTTTATTATTTTTAACTCTTTGTTCTTGTGATATCTTAGCTTTTGATCTTAATACTTACATGACGTACATTCATAACAAAACATACTATTTTCACCGTAAGTTTATATCCTTGTTTTATTTATTAAAATTATAATTTCTTCAACTTTCTTATATTTAAATAAATTATATAAATTCAATAGACAGTTTATATTATAAATAAAATCATATTTCTTACTAAAACGTATATGCATTCGATCTCTAGAAATCAAATCTTTATTTTTGAACTGTATTTTATATATAAATATCATATATACACATGTTATCACCGTTTAGTGTACTTTAACTTTTGAAATAATTTTTGTGCCATTTTGATGTGATTATATACACCCGACCATCAGTATACGAGTTTGGACAGCTTTTCATATAATATAATGTTCATGTATACGAATTCTTGTAAATGTCAATAGAATTACATAATAATACTTTTTCGACCTAATATCGTCGAATCAAATCTCAGAAGATAGATTCATATCAATTGGACAAACTTAAAAGGCCCGAATCACAAAATTTGTATTTTTAGACCGTTTCTGCACAAAAACATAAAGGTCCGTTTGATTTCATTTTGTATTTTGAGTTTTGTGTTTTCAACTTGCACTAAGAATAGCAAGAAATAAGAGAAGAAGATTTATAATTCTTAGCCATTGCGACGACCAATGGACAACAAAAGAGTGAATTATTCTCCGTGCTTTTGTTATCTATTGAAACACGAAAAACAAAATAATCTTGGTTTTTCTTTTGCATATTAATTTCATTTTTCAAAATTGTTTGTTTTTCAACAATATATACAACAGACACACTTTTATATGGACGAAGACATAAAATTAAAAATGACAAGCCAAACGGGGCCTAATATTCTCATATTAATTCGAACAAATTGTGTAAGAGTGCTCAAAGATTATGTTTAGGTCGCTGTAAACATCATATTTCATCTTAGCAATTTGCTCATATAAGTTTAACTTGATCTATCCTTCATTTCATTATGATTTTTCAAATTTTATGCCTAATTTTCGTCTAGTTTACATATAGAGTTTGGATACACCTTTAGCCCATTTAACTACACAAAAATAAGTCATTATTCATTGAGAAAATTTCCATGAGAGTCTAATTTTAAAATTACACATTTAGTTACCAAATATTATTAAATCGTGAAATTAAGAGAGTGAATATAGAATTTACTATGATCGATTTCTCCCAGTTCCAAAGCCTCTAGCCTCACTTTCTTTCGCTGTACAGAGATAGCACTCCTTCAATTCACCGTTATAACACCACTGGTGACCCCTAAGCATTCTTTCTTGCTTCTCTCTTCGATTTGGGACCTTAATTTGGCTTTGCTTTTGGATTTTATGGTTAACGAGAGCGTCAGGGAAGCAGAAGAGACAGATGGGAAAATAGTTTTCTAAAATGGAAAGTGGGATACGTATATCTTTTTCGAGTCAAAGAACATATGCAACAGCAATTTGCCCGAAAATTAAAATTCAGATTGAGTGGCGTCGGTTCGACACGACGACGTTTTCAGTCTAATCTCCTTCATACGAGCTCCAAGCGACATAAACAGATATATGTTCAAATCTGAAAAACGTGACGGTTGCGATAGCGCCAGTTTTGTCACCAAATTCCAATCTCTAAAGAATGACCATTTTACCCATCCTTCTCTTTAATTTGTTTAATCAATCCATCAATTCCACTATTTTACATATGTGAATATTAGGCATGCATCCCTAAAAGCATATTTAATTCACTAAAGCTCCTTCCGCAAGAAAACATAATTTGCAGGTCCCTGTTTTTCATTTCGGCTGTTTTTTCCCAAAAATACCCCTCCATTTCTTGCACGATTGATTTTAATAACGAGCTTATCTTTCTAGATTTCATCTTCTTCTTCATTGGCGAACTTATCTTTCTTGATTTCATCTTCTTCTTCAATGGCGAGCTCAACTTGGTCGATTTCAATGGAAAACTGCAATTATACACAATAGTTGCTGAAATGTCTGCAATTATATACAATAGTTACATACATTTCTGCAAGTATATGCAATAGTTGCAGACATTTATGCAAGAATATGCAATAGTTGCATTTCTGCAACTATATGCAATAGTTGCAGAAATGTCTACAACTATACCATACAGTTGCAGAAATTTCTGCAACAATATGCAATAGTTGCAGACATTTCTATAAGTATATGCAATAGTTGCATTTCTGCAAATATGCAATAGTCGAAGAAATGTCTGCAACTATATGCAATAGCTGCAGACATTTCTGCATCTATACCATATAGTTGCAGAAATGTCTGCAATTATTTTCAAATTTGTAAATTTGAAGAAAAAAAAAAATCGGAAATGTTCAAAATTTGCCGAAGTGTTCGCAAATATATGAAATAATTGCACCTTTACTACAAATATGGATTTTTGGTAACAACAATGGATCTAATTTTAAAGATCGTAAAATTTGTGATTTTTTGATGAAAACGATATGTTGATCCGATTTTTCTACATAAAGTTATACACGTTTGAAATGTTAAAAACATAAAGGGTATTTGGGTCTTTTTGCATGCGCGAATTTGAAAATAGAGACCGGAAATGTAAGTTTAGTTTGGGAAGGATATTTTCTCCATTTTGAAACTTGTTAAGGATGTGAGCCAAATTCACGCTTTTTATATTATCATGTTGTTATTATTCAGATAGAATATTATTTGAATTTTCATAGTATTAGATTCTCCCCACTAAAATGAATTTCGTCCCACTAGAATATTATATGAAACTGTTAGATTTAACTTTAAAATATTGAATATTAAAGCTTTGAATATAACGAAAGTTTAAATGGTTATTGGGAGTTGAATTGAATTAATGAATTGAGCTTTGATTAAATAGGAATTTGGAACTTGAGTTGGTTAGAATCAATTTGTGTAGTTGAGGAAATTTCAAATGCTTTACTTTATAAATTATCTAATATATATATATATAGTATCTTGAAAAATAGATATATTTGAAAGGGAAATGATGTTTTGATTTTGAAGTATAAATAAAATTGAATGACCATGGTGTTATAGTGTAAATTTCTACCTTGTAGATAGTTCCATGGACCCTTAGAGGATGGTTATCCCAAACATCCTTAAGTTGTTTGTATTTCAGTTGATATTTCACTTGAGTTGGATTTATTGATATAAGAATGTTAATCCTGACTCGAGTGTTTTGTGTTTTTTCTTTACGCTTGGGTCAGACTAAGCGATACAACATTTGAGACTCGCGTTTGGAGTTTGGAGCTTCGTTTGAGGATCCAACTATTGATTCAGCTTTCAGCTCTTTCAGTTGATTCGTTCGGAGAGGTCATCTGTTCGTACTGGAGACTTCACTGTATTTGAGATATTATGTTGTGTTTTTATTTCTAACTCTGATATTTATATAGTAGCTTCATGAATTACTATTTATCTATTCCGCTGCATTATTTTATATTACTTTGTGTCTGTGATTCTGTGGTTGATTTATTTACTGTATATGATAAGTTTTGCCAAATTTTAATTAACAATTAGGTATTTTGAATTATTCAAGTCGGACATGTATGGTTTTATTGTCGATTTGAATGGTCCAAAATAGCGGGTCGTTACAATTATTTTTTACTCTTTATTATTGTGGTGTCTTAGCTTTTAATCTTCATACTTACGTAACATACATTCATAACAAAACATGCTATTTTCCCCGTAAGTTTTTATCCTCGTTTTATTATTTAAAAATATAATTTCTTAAACTTTCATGTATTTAAATAAATTATATAAATTCAATAAACATAATTTATATTCTAAATAAAATCATATTTTTTACTAAAACATATATGTATTCGATCTCTAGAAATCAAATCTTTATTTTTAAACCGTATTATACATGCATACATACATATACATATATATACATATATACATATATACATATATATACACATATATATTTATATGCGCACACACACCGCACATATGTATGCCTGTTATTGCTGTTTAGTGTAACTTTCCAAATCAATTTCGTGCCGTTTGGATGTGATTATATACACCAACCATCAATATACGAATTTGGACCCCCTTTCATATAATTGGACAAACTTAAAAGGACCGAATCATAAAGTTTGTATTTTTGGACCATTTCAGTTCAAAAACATTCTCTTATTAATTCGAACAAATTGTCTAAGAATGCTCAAAGAATATGTTTAGGTCTCTATAAACGTCATATTTCATCTTAGCAATTTGCTCATATAAGTTTAACTTGTTCTATGCTTCATTTCACTATGATATACCAATTGCTATCCGGGCTGATGGAAACGCGTAGCCGTAGCTACCGCCCACCTCGAACAAACTCCCCCAAAAATCAAAGTAAAAGTGGCCACTGGAACAATCCAAAGTCAAAGTATAATATCGAAGAAGAGTGTCCGATCAGAGGAATGACCTCATTGGCCCGAGAATCGCTCCTGTTTTAGCCACCTTAGGCCAACTCACGGGAGTCGGGTCCACGTATTTTACCTTGCAGGAAACGCCTCCACCAACCTACTTCATTCTGGAATCTCCATCGCGTACACGGTTTTTAAAGTGGTTTTCGGAGTTGGCAGAGAGTATAACAACTTCTGATCCCGGTCTCTTCAACAACCAAACGTTATTATAACACCACAGTCATTTAAAATAATTATACTTTAAAACCAGAATAAAATATCCATTTTAAACCCATATAAATACGATATCGTTTATATTTTTAAAACCCCAAATCAATACGATATCATTTAGGCCCAAACCCATATAATGTCATTTTATTTTCCAACATATATTCTTTCCAAACTCATAGGGGTTTCAAAGTAAAATATTTAGAAATCAAAACTCTGGAAATATTTTCAAATTATACTACCTTGAAAATCATAACTTCGAAACAAATTTCCATCTCTCAAATGGTTAAATATTAAATTTCCTTTATAAAACAAAATAGCTTCTTTACATTTCACAAATCAATTCCAAATATCGATTTAAACTTCCAAATACCATTTTTAATTCTTATGTTTTAAAGCTTTAAATATTTCACCATTTCAAAACAAACTCTTTTGACAAACCCATATATATCAAATTCAATTACTTATTATTTAGACTTGAAATGTTTACTTAATGAATTCAATATAATGTAAGTAAAACCTTTAACTTCACATAATTGGAAAATCTTTCAATTTATTAAACTTGATATATTCATTTAAATCAACCTGATATTAATTTAAATCACTTTAAAAAAAAAAATCAAGTTATAAAAATCATATCCTTTAAAAATTTTAATTTTTATTAAATTTCAATTTAACTTAATATTCATCATCCAAATCTTATTCTCATTTTAGTCATAAAAGCTCCATAAATTTGATTTTAAGTAAAGGCTTAATCGTATTTGATCTTAAAAATCAAACATTATTTTATACCTCAAATCAAATTTATACAAAGCTTAAAAACCAAAATTTTACTATATATATATATATATATATATATATATATATATATATATATATATATATATATATCTTTACAAAACCATAGTAAAACATTTCAAAAATAATTTTATATATCTACCGCGGTGCCTGTATAAAATTTTCTACCCTATGGTCAAGCGATACGGATGTTTATCATTTCAATCCGCAATTTAAAATAAAAATGCGGTTGTATATCATTTCAAACCGCAATCCTGAATGAAATAAAAATGCATGATGACTTGAAGTTTATACAATATAAATGTAGCATCCATTCATCCAAATATCAATCATCAACCATTATTTGCAATCATCATCCAATTTAAACAATCATCGATATAGCATATAAATTATACAGGTAATAAATAACATGTATTAACCAACAGTTTATATTCAATAATAAATTTATTAACTGTTAACTATCAGTTTGTATGCAAATAAATAAATTCTTAACTGTCAATTCATATGCAATAATAAAATTAATTAACAGTTAAACTAAATAAATGCAATTTAACAGAGGTGATAAATAAAACATGCCAAACAGTCATAAATAACTTCCTACTCATATCTTAAGTCAAACTAACAAACATAAGAAATTTTAGAAGTTGTGAGTGGGTTAAAACACTCACCTTTTGGATTTAAATTGAATTCAAATCCAATTTAAACCCAAAAATTTGACCGTCTCCAAATTCGTTCGAACCAGCGTCAACAAATCCGGAAATTAATTACAATCCTAACAAAAAAAATCGCGCGTGAAACGGAGTTCGTATGTGAAAGTTATCATAATTAAACAATTTGCAATAGAAATTAAAAATAAACAAAAAAAAAATACCGTGCCACATCCACTCTTCCCTCGTGTATGCTTCTTCTTGATTGCTAGCTTCGTTCCGTAATTTTTCTTTTATTTTGATTTACTTTAATTTTCCTCCTTATTATATGAATGTATGTATTTTTAAAAGGTTGAAAGAAAAAAAAGATTTGAAAAAGAAAATGATTAAAATAAGAACTGAAAATGGAAGAGAAGATCTAGATTTGAAAAGAAAGAAGAAACTTTGAAATAGAATAAAATTTTGAAGAAGAAGAATATTTGAAGAGGAAGGAAAAATTAAAATGAGAGACAATAAGGAGATTTGAAGAGAAAAGAAAAAAAAAAGAAAAGGAAAAAAAGAAGAAGATTATAATGGAGGCTGTGGTTTCATTTGCGTCATATCATATATATAAGGTAAGAATTAGGTTTAGGATCAAAGATATTTGAAAAGAGAGACCGCTATTAATTAGAAATAAATGAAATGACGTTTCAGAAAAATGAAGTTGGAAAATGAATGGAAAGAAATCAAGTAAATATGAACAAACTTGGTTTTGAAATATAGTAAATATGAACAGCCTTTTTAAAAGTAGCAGGTATTAAAAAGAGGCAATTATTAATTAGAAAGGGAATAAATGGACTAACTCTATACTGTAAACAAACTTTTAGAATTCAAATTTCAAAACAATTGTTTACTTAATAAATTTTGTTAACCCTAAACACACCAAAATTACTTCTTTAACACAAGTAATATTCGAATTTCTATGCATTTGGGTTTTTGTCTATGCATAATAATATTTTTATACTTACCTTAAAAATGAAAACATTTGATATGTTTTTTCCAAAATGATCTCTTATTACCATTGAAACACCCTTTTTGTTTACCACAGAACGCGCGTTTTTATTTATTAAATCTATTAATTGAAATCACCGTTTTCTTTCCTTTTAATTGAAATATTTGAACTACATTAATTGCAACCACTTACAAGGTTAAATTTTAAAACAGAGAACTAAAATGCATAAAAAAATAGAAAAATCGATTATATACAAGAGTAATAAATAGATTATTTTCCTATTCTTGTAATCAGTCTGTAAGCTAAACACAGTTCAAATAAACATATATTTCTTTCTATAAAATCAATTTTTTTTTTTTTTTTAAATTAAATTAAACCTACATTCACAGATGAAACATTCATTTTATTGATGTAAACCTTTTTTTTTCATTGAATCGAAACTTTCCTTATATTTTACAAAACATAAGCTGCTTTTAATTGCACCTATTACAATTAGTATTCTCTCTCCTATTAATTGAAAATTTTCAATTACATTAATTTCCGTTGATTAAGTTTCAAAATGGGCTAAATGAATGAAATGATAAGTAGAACAATTACTTCCTATTAACGTAATATTTAGATGTTAAATTTTCATTTATTTCAATTAAACCTATTACCGTACATTACTTCAATATACCGACCAGCTTACTTTTGCACCCTTTCATTTACCCAACTGCCATTTTATAAATAAACTTAATAATAGATTCATACTGTATTACATAAATGCATACCCCTTTTATCTAAATTAAAATTTTCGTAACTTCAAACATTTGATCCATTTAATTCCAATTACTCCTTTCATTAAATTTTAGATTCAAATCAATTTATAAAGCTTTACCTCCATTCTTTATATACTCGAACCATCATTTAATGAAGAATTTATTTATTTAAACGTACCATTTATTTCAATGATTTACAAATTAAATTGAATGACTGAATAAATATAACTCATAATAATTGTTGTAAAACTCTCAATCCCACATTTATAAGTATCCTTTATCCGTTATATCTATTAATTAAATAAATTTCATTTTTAAGTCCGTTTAAATTTATTACTAAGTACCCATTTACTTATCCCATCAATTTGAATTCCATTCAATTTATATAACAATCACTTTCCCATTCACACCTTAATATCAACCCACAATTATTGAAATTCATTATCTTATTTTGATTTTATACAATTACCATTAACTTTACATTCATTTATTATTCAACGCATATGTATTCATCAATCAAATTCAATATTTACTTTTCTTTCCTTTTTTTTGATAAATAACCTAGTATACATTTACACACATTCATTTCATCCCATTCATTTATGGGTATTGCATTAAAGTTTAGTTTATTAGCTAATACCAACATTATTACCATTCATTACAATTAGATTCCAAATTTTTATTCAATACCCTGAATGAATAACATATATATTAATCAAATCGTTACATTTGTTTTTCTCATATTCCATTAAATATATGCACACATACAAATTAGGATTCTAAATCCAATTAGTTATTCCTTTTACATCAACCATCACTTATTCATGAGAAATTAATTATCGTTTCCTATTTATTTTGTTACATTCACTTATATTCACTTTATGAGTAAATTGGTATTCCCTTTAACCCATTAATTACTAACTTTAGTTATTGCAATTTATCATCCAACATACAATTTAATCTATTGTCAAATTTTCCATTTCAATTAATTAACACCTTACAATAGTTAATAAAAAGGGATTATACTAAATAAAAATTTATTTTCATTGATGAATTCAATACTTGCCTTTATTTACTTTTCTAACCTTATATCCAATTGCAACAATTTCCACTATTACAATTAATTGCAATATATAATTCAATTTGTAAATTTAAATTTCCCTTGATACATCTAATTACAGCATTCTCTTTCCTAAAAATAATTAGGATTTCTGTTTCTTCCTAAATTTAAATTAGAAATCCTATTAAATAAACAAATTAAATTATCAAATTTATGAGTCGTTACACTCTCTCGCACTCAAAACTTTTCGTCCCCGAAAAGGAAAAGAAGGGAAAAGAAGAATTAAATAACACTACTTCTTATTCAAAATATTTAATTTATAACCAATAATTTACTAAATTTATTTCCTTAAATAAAATATACCCGTTTTATAATCATTATATCTTTTTGCACTTAAATTACTAAAGTTTGGTAAACATTTCAAAATATTCTAAGTCCAAATTTTACGGAAAATTTTGGCAGAGTCTTCTTTGTACGAAGAGGCTCGGAAGAAATATAATATAAATATAACAATATACACAAATACTTTCCAAAATAATCACTACCCAGGAAAATATATAAAATAGCGCTATAAACCGTAATCCGAAACGTACCTATTTGTCGGGCAATTTACGCTTAATTTATGGAACCAAAAGCAATAGCAATTGCTTCCATATCCTGCATTTCACTTATAAAATCTAAAGGGTTAACAATTTACATAAGTGAAATATTTAAGTGGATTTCAATCACTAACAACAAATCAGTACAACAACCATCAATTTCAACGAACATCATACACAACAAATACAAACAACCATACAATCATACAACAAATAGTTGTTCGGGTTCAAAACCTTTAAATTGTACGGAATGAAGAATAAACCATCAAGTGCATCATTTACTCAACAGTCTTAGATTAAACCCAATGGATTATTCATCCATCCCAACAAAGTTAAAGTTTCCTCACCCAACAACCACAATCAAACAATAACAATTCCAATCAACAAATCAAATTAACTTATTATAAATTTTATTTCATACATCAGTTGTTTGATTATCTTTTTATTTATACAATGATTCATCGTTTTAATTTACATTTACTTATTAAATGTTTGCTTCATTTATTTTTACTTATTACTTACAATTATTCAATTTCATTAACTCAGGTCATGCTAGTTCTTTTTATCTCATTATAATTATTTATTCATTTATTGCATGCCCTTGTTTAATTTGTTAGCATTTCCATTTTATTTACTTAAGTTGATATTCATCTATTTGAATTACTTACCTTTAATTTTATTCACTTATAGTAAGACTTTAATTGTAACTTAAGTTGATAACATTAAATTCTCATTTATAATAGCAAATTCATTGAATTCTACACTACCTACTTTTACTTGTACAATTTTCATCACATTTCCTATTAAACATTTCAACTTTTAATATTTGGCAAGTTATATATGTTTTTTAAAGAACGTACTTGAAAGTTATACAAGTTTTCTCATTACCAATGATTAATTTAAAATTCAATAATAATATTCTTTATTTCATAGGTTATAATTTCAAATTCCATTTAATACCATTTATAACATATCATTAAATCTCTTATTTCCTTTAGAGGTTTTAATTTATTAATTACCTACGTTTCAATTCACTACAATAATTGAAACAATTAACTAATGGAAATCTAAGAATTTAATACCGGGTTAAATTTCAAATTATTTTAAAATAATAGATAAATATATTCTTACAACTTATATATCTCTAATTATATTTAGAACAATTCAAAATTTATATATTTTCAAAATGAATCTGCAGTAAAACTACTACAGTGGCCTTTTCCCTTCGAAACTCGAAAATGAAAGTCGATGATGCGGCCGTCACCACCGAAATTATTTTCCAGCGACAGAGAGGAAAGTACAAAACTTATTTTCTCCAAAATTTTCTTTAAAACAATTTTTCCCAAATTATATTAAATGTTTATATCAGAAAGTACTTATAAACAATATTATTATGTTCCAAAATTTATTTGAAAGAAATTTCAAAACCCCGGAACTTAAGTTCTAAATTTCCAAATTATTTATTTTATTTTCAATCTTATTTCTATTATTATTTATACACTTTATTACCTAACAACCAATCTATTACAGCCAGATATAGATATCTTTTGAAAAATTTATTTTATATATAGAAAATATAATAGGCAAAATTATTTCGTTCACCTATATAAAACAAATATTATGTTGGTCTGTCCTATTAAGTGTTTAGAAATCCTTATTGATGTCACAGCGTCCCTTGCACCAACCAGAATTTATAAATACAAAACGGAACAGATTAAAACAATATAAAATCTTTTTATGACACTAACAAATATGCTCTCTCATATATATACACTCAGCGACTCCCATAGGGTATTACTACCCTATTAGTAAAAGAGTCAAACCCCCACAAAGCTAAGGTTTATCGCTAAACCAAAGCTCTGGTACCAGATGTAACGTCCCGCCTTTTCGCACGCTTTAAATCGAGAAACGTGCCAATTCAAACCATACAGAAGGACGGATTGTTATGGGGTAAATAAGAAAAACAAGAAAGAAATAAAAAGAAAACAGAATCTCACGGCGGAAGGATAAAATATAATATTAAATATACAGTTCATAAAACTGTTTACAAACATTTGATTCTTCTTTATACAATAAATATCAGAGTTCACGTACCAATAAATATCAATGCAGCGGAATTAAATAGTGTAGTGGAATAATATAGTAGATAGTAATACAAATCTTCGTCTTCGTCCTCTAGAGCTAAAACTTCAAATCCTGAAACGCTCGGACTGACCCGAGCGAATTTGAAAAGACAAAAACACTCGAGTCAGAACTAAAAGATCTTATGTGAGTCAAATTAACATAAATAAATATGAGTGCGGTAACTCAAGAGATGCTCGGGATTTACACCTCCTAAGGATCCGTTAAACTATTTACTATGTAGTATATTGCGCTATTATAATAGTGTCTATTTGTAAAATAAACTTACCTTAAAATAGAGTTAAGGCTTTACATTTTCCACCTTATCACGTAATAGTGCCAATAGTCTATACAGTGTGTAACGACCCGTTAAATTAATAATATTAAATGAATTGAATTAATATAATTTCTAATCTAATTGAGAATAAATGTAGAAATTTGGTATAGTAGTTGTAATTTAGTGTAACAATAAAATTTTATGACAATAGATTTGGATAATGTAGATTGTCACATTTTGATTTAAAGTTAAATATAAGAAACTGATATAAGGGTTGAATTAGTGAATATCAATAAAAAGATTAAGTAGAATGGAATTCATTTAATATAAAATAAATAGTGGGAGACTTACATTGGATTGTAAAATGGATAGTAACTAAATAAAAGGTGACCGCTGAATAAATCGATGCAATAAGTGTTGATAAGGAAATTTAATGAATGTTGTCAATAATAAATGGACTTAAGATAGTAATAAAATTTGTTTTGCCTATGTAAATTTTATGTATTGATAAGCTATAATTAAATTTGAAATTTGGTAGTAAATAGGGGATAAGTTGACTAACGCAATTAGTAATTTAATAAATGAATGCACAGTAAGTAAGTGGAAATGTATGCATAAAAATATTTTCATATATGGGATAATTACAAAAGTTTACCCATTTATCTAATGTATATAATTGAATCTAAATTTAGGGCAACATTTTGTTATTGATGGTATAAGTGAATTTGAATAAAAGGGTAAAAATTATGTAGATTTAACATGTATTGAGTATATAGCTAAGAAGGGCATTCGATGTAAATGAATCTAAATTAATGTGTCTAGTCAATAAAGGAGAACTTTAAGGGAATAAATATAAATGAATGTATTTGGGGAATGGAGTCCTTTTATATGTTGAATAGTATAACGTTGTTATTAAGAATGAACGTTACTTTAGTAATTATTAATATGGTAACGGAAGAGTGTATAAATTTTATAGTAACGTAAAACGTATTGTAAGGTAATAATTATGTGTAGACTTATAAAAAAAATTTATGACAATAATTATTGTACGTATTTATTCTATTTGTTTGTTAAGTTTATTTTAATCAATTTTAATTTATGCACTAAATTATTTCAGTTAGTGTGGAATTTTCGTAAGTGGATAAATAAGATGTAACCAAGGGAAAATTTCATTTTTATAATATAATAATTAGTGTAATCTTAAGAATGAAACCGAAGTGGAATGAATTAATTGAGGTTTAAGATTTATTCAAGTGTTAAGTTAACAAAATTTCCAATAAGATTGAAATACAGTAATTTATGCAAATAAAAGATGGAAATTGGGTAAATATTAATGTATTGGAATATAAAAGTAACGTTAACTATGTAGGGAGTAATAATTGATTTATTTGTGAGTTGTAATCAAATAGAGTCAAATTTATTAGAATTTATTGCAATTAATGGGATTAATTGCAATAACCTTTGAAGATTTATTCACTAAAATAATTGACGATGGAAATTATATGTAAATTTGGTTTTAGTTAATATTAAATATCCAGAGGGCTAGAAATGACACAAATCTACTAGTTTAGAAATTTACAATAAAAAGTGGTAAGTAATTTTTCTAAATATTTAGATAGTAGGAAGATGTAGATTTAGATGGAATTTATTATTTAACTATTTCATAAGTTGAGATCTAAGTTTAGAATTGAGATTTTTAATGTATAGATATTGAGCCAATGTTAGTTTCATTAAATTGACATCAATAACTTTGAATAATAGAAAGAAAGTGAATTTAATAAATTTAATCAAACGTATAATGTTGAATTTATTAAAAATTGGAATTTAACCTTTAAGTAAGGATTAACATCTAAATTGATGAATAGAACAACTATGTATTGACGCTTGAATTGTTTAGAATTGGAGTAAATAATTAAGAAAATTTAAAAGGAGAAATTTGGTCAATTTTTGAATTTAGATGTAAAAATTGGATTTTTATAATTTATTTAATTTATTTAATGAATATTGAAAATAGCCATTTTGGTCACGGACTCGGATTTCGATGAAACCAGTTTCATCGGATCCGTATCGGTGAATTATTATAGGGTTTCAAGTTTCGTATCGATCGGACCTGTCGTTTGATCGTACGGACGCGAAACGCCTTGAAAATCAATTTTATTAAAATCAATTTGAAATCAATTTGAAAATCTTGTTTTCAGCATAACTTCTTCATACGATCAAATTTGGACGTGAAACTTTTTCCATCGCGTTCAGAATATTTTAGACTACCTATCTAGATATATGGGTTTGACAAATTTCGTTCCGGGGTCAGAACGGGCTTTTTGGGCCTTAGTTTGTTTCGTACGTTCATCTATCTAGTCTATCTACTCTAACCCAACCCTACCTATAAATATACAGTTATAAACCCTAGCTCCATTCTATTGTCTATTTGCTGTACGTTCATCTTCTTCAAGCTTCTCTTCTTCTTCAATGGAAGCTAACCATAGATCCAGTCAGTTCAAAAAAAAAATTATTCAAATTTAAAAAAAAAATAAAAAATAAAAAATTTCGGATCTGCAGCAGCTTCTGGTCGCGCTTCGGGTTTCAGGGGAGAAAACCCTAGAGCAACTTCGGGTCAGGAAGAAAATGACTCTGGTCGATCCGGGTCGTTTTGGCGAAAACTCCAAGCAAGCACCGGGGAATTGAGGCGGCGCACCGAAGTCGACCCAGGACCAGAATTTTTCATTTTTCAAATTTTCATAACTTTTGCATACGAGCTCGGATTCACGCGCGGTTTGTTTTGCTGGGATCGTATCGAAATTTCTGACGTTTTGGCACGAGTTTGGATGAATTTGGAGACTGTCAAATTTTTGGGTTTAAATTGAATTTGAATTCAATTTAAATTCAAAAGTTGAGTGTTTTAACCCACTCACAACTACTAGAAGCTTTTATGTTTGTTAAATTAATTTTAGAAATGAATAAAAATTTATTTATGAGTATTTGGCATGTTTATTTCACTCATATTTGTTGAAATGCATTTATTAAATTTAACTGTTAATTTAATTCATTTATTGCGTATAAATTTACAGTTAAAATTTATTTGTTTGTATATGAACTGCTAGTTAACAGTTATATAATTTATTTCTGAATATAGACTGTAGATTAATAGCTGTTAAATTTAATTTGAATAAAATTGCCAGTATTACCTGTTATGTAGTACCAAAAATAATATTGTTATTGATTGATATTGATTGATGATTGCGATTTGGATGATGGATGATGTTGATGAATGGATGTTTATTGGATATCATTAAATTGCAAATTATCATGCATATTTCATTTCATTCGGGATTGTGGTTTGAAATGATATATAACCGCAAATTTTTATATCTTTTAAATTGCGGATTGAAATGATAAATATCCGTATCACTTGACCATAGGATATAAAATTTTATACAGGCACCGCGGTCTATATATAACTATTTTTATGTGATTTCTATGGTTTGGATGGAATACGGTTTATAATAATCTTAAATTTTATATTGTATAAATATTTTTCTTCCATATATATATACATATGAAGTTGAAAATTTTGAAATTAAAAGGTGTATAAAAATCTTTATTAAAAATGGAAGAAAATTAATAAAATGGAGTTTAATAATTTATATCATATGTTTAAATGTTAAGTTTGGAAATTTTAAGATATGATATTTATAATTGGATTTTTCCCAAAATAAATTGAAATGAATATTCTAGTATAATTTGAATTGTGAAAAATATATATATTTTATTACTAGAAATTGAAGTCTTATTATTTATGGATTTTATATGAATATTCAAGACTAATTAATAGAACAATTGATTTGTTGAAAGCATAAAATCCGACTTTAGTTTGAAATATTGATACTCAAAATGGATATACGTATATATAAATAAATTGAAGTGGTTTTGGAACTTGAGAGAGATAATATAAATTTTGGTTTAGACTTTAATAAAGAAATGTATTTGTAAAGCCATGAGAACTATTTTCTTTACAAAGTAACATTTACGTTAAACCATTTAATTCATATACCGTTGAATGTCCAAACCATTCAAGTTTTTAGAAGTTATGGTTTTAAATTATGATTTTCAAAATATTATGCTTTGAAATATTTGATTTTCAGACGTTATGAAGTTAAAGCATTATGATTTTGGAAAAGAATTATATTTGGGATAAGTGATAAAATATGGTTTTGGGTTTTGAAATGATATCGTATTCATGGTTATGAAATGGAATGTTTATTCTGATTTTTAAAGTATAACCTATTTTTTAAATGACCGCGGTGTTATAATGACGATGGGTTGGCAAAGAGACCGGGATCGGATATGGACATACTCTCTGTCGATACCGAAAACCACTTTGACTAACCGTGTACGCGGTGGAGATTCCAGAATGAAGTAGGTGGTGGCGACGTTTCCTGTAAGGTAAATACGTGGACCCGACTCCCGTGAGTTGGCATAAGGTGGCTAAAACAGGAGTGATTCTCAGGCCAATGAGGTCATTCCTCTGATCGGACCCTCCTCTTCGATATTATACTTTGATTTTGGATTGATTCAGTGGCCACTTCTATATTTTGATTTTGGGGAGTTAGTCTGAGGTGGGCGGTAACTGCGGCTACGCGTTTCCACCAGCCTGGATAGCAATTGGTATATCTACCCTGGCATTGCCTAGTTGTGCCGTGTCACCTACCATACCGAGCCTTTACTACGAGTTTCTATTTGTGTCGTACCTATGGAGTATCCTCTGGTAGCTTCCCGATCAGGAGGTATTACGGTACTGTATAGACTATTGGCATTATTTGTGTTAAGGGCTATATGGGTAACCCCTTAACGCTATTAAAAAGTAAGTTTATTTTATAAATAGACACTATTATAATAGCGCAATATACTACATAGTAAATAGTTTAACGGATCCTTAGGAGATGTAAATCCCGAACATCTCTTGAGTTACTGTACTCATATTTATTTCTGTTAATTTAACTCACATAAGATCTTTTAGTCTGACTCGAGTGTTTTTGTCTTTTCAAATTCGCTCGGGTCAGTCCGAGCGTTTCAGGATCGAAGATTTTAGCTTTGGAGGACGAAGACGAAGAATCCGTATTATATTATTTATAGTATTGCACGACACTCTAAATTTCCGCTGCATTGATTGTATTGGTATGTGTAACTCTGATATTCATTGTATATATTGATTATTATATTTTATCCTTCCGCTGTGAGATTCTATTTTGTTTTATTTCTTCTCTGTTTTTTCTTATTTACCCCATAACAATCCGCTCTTGCGTATGCTTTGAATTGGCACGTGTGTCGGTTTAAAGTGTGCGAAAAGGCGAGATGTTACACAGTGCCTGCATATCTCCTGATCGGGAGACTACGAGAAGACACTCCATAGGTACGACACAAATAGAAACTCGTAGTAAAGGCTCGGTATGGTAGGTGACACGGCACAACTAGGCAATGCCAGTGTAGATATACCAATTGCTATCCGGGCTGATGGAAACGCGTAGCCGCAGCTACCGCCCACCTCGAACAAACTCCCCCAAAAATCAAAGTAAAAGTGGCCACTGGAACAATCCAAAGTCAAAGTATAATATCGAAGAGGAGTGTCCGATCAGAGGAATGACCTCATTGGCCCGAGAATCGCTCCTGTTTTAGCCACCTTATTCCAACTCACGGGAGTCAGGTCCACGTATTTACCTTGCAGGAAACACCTCCACCAACCTACTTCATTCTGGAATCTCCACCGCGTACACGGTTGTTAAAGTGGTTTTCGGAGTTGGCAGAGAGTATGACAACTTCTGATCCCGGTCTCTTCAACAACCAAACGTTATTATAACACCACGGTCATTTAAAATAATTATACTTTAAATCTAGAATAAAATATCCATTTTAAACCCATATAAATACGATATCGTTTATATTTTTAAAACCCCAAATCAATACGATATCATTTAGGCCCAAACCCATATAATTTTATTTTATTTTCCAACATATATTCTTTCCAAACTCATAGGGTTTTCAAAGTAAAATATTTAGAAATCAAAACACTGGAATATAATATTTCCAAATTATACTACCTTAAAAATCATAACTTTGAAACAAATTTCCATCTCTCAAATGGTTAAATATTAAATTTCCTTTATAAAACAAAATAGATTCTTTACATTTCACAAATCAATTCCAAATATCGATTTAAACTTTCAAATACCATTTTTAATTCTTATGTTTCAAAGCTTTAAATATTTCACTATTTCAAAACAAACTCATTTGACAAACCCATATATATCAGATTCAATTACTTATTATTTAGACTTGAAATGTTTACTTAATGAATTCAATATAATTTAAGTAAAACATTTAACTTCACATAATTGGAAAGTCTTTCAATTTATTAAACTTGATATATTCATTTAAATCAACCTGATATTCATTTAAATCACTTTAAAAAAAATCAAGTTATAAAAATCATATCCTTTAAAAACTTTAATTTTTATTAAATTTCAATTTAACTTAATATTCATCATCCAAATCTTATTCTCATTTAAGTCATAAAAGCTCCATAAATTTGATTTTAAATAAAGGCTTAATCGTATTTGATCTTAAAAATCAAACTTTATTTCATACTTCAAATCAAATTTATACAAAGCTTAAAAACCGAAAATTGACTATATATATATATAAATAACCAAATCAATATCCCATAAACCACGTATATATATAGCTTTACAAAACCATAGTAAAACATTTCAAAAATTTTATATATCTACCGCGGTGCCTGTATAAAATTTTCTACCATATGGTCAAGTGATGCGGATGTTTATCATTTCAATCTGCAATTTAAAATAAAAATGCGGTTGTATATCATTTCAAACCGCAATCCTGAATGAAATAAAAATGCATGATGACTTGAAGTTTATACAATATAAATGTAGCATCCATTCATCCAAATATCAATCATCAACCATTATTTGCAATCATCATCCAATTTAAACAATCATCAATATAGAGCGTATAAATTAAACAGGTAATAAATAACATGTATTAACCAACAGTTTATATTCAATAATAATTTTATTAACTGTTAACTATCAGTTTATATGCAAATAAATAAATTCTTAACTGTCAATTCATATGCAATAATAAAATTAATTAACAGTTTAACTAAATAAATGCGATTTAACAGAGGTGATAAATAAAACATGCCAAACAGTCATAAATAACTTCCTAATCATATCTTAAGTCAAATTAACAAACATAAGAAATTTTAGAAATTGTGAGTGGGTTAAAACACTCACCTTTTGGATTTAAATTCATTTTAAACCCAAAAATTTGACGGTCTCCAAATTCATTCAAATCGGCGTCAACAAATCCGGAATTTAATTACAATCCTAACAAAAAAAATCGCGCATGAAACGGAGTTCGTATGTGAAAGTTATCATAATTAAACGATTTGCAATAGAAATTAAAAATAAACAAAACAAAAATAAAATACCGTGCCACATCTACTCTTCCCTCGCGTATGCTTCTTCTTGATTGCTAGCTTTGTTCCGTAATTTTTCTTTTATTTCGATTTACTTTAATTTTCCACCTTATTGTATGAATGTATGTATTTTTAAAAGGTTGAAAGAAAAAAAAGATTTGAAAAGGAAGAATTGAAAAAGAAAATGATTAAAATAAGAACTGAAAATGGAAGAGAAGATCTAGATTTGAAAAGAAAGAAGAAAGTTTGAAATAGAAGAAAATTTTGAAGAAGAAGAATATTTGAAGAGGAAGGAAAAATTAAAATGAGAGATAATAAGGTGATTTGAAGAGAAAAGAAAAAAAAAAGAAAAGGAAAGAAGAAGATTTGGAGGCTGTGGTTTCATTTGCGTCATATCTTATTTATAAGGTTAGAATTAGGTTTAGGATCAAAGATATTTGAAAAGAGAGACCGCTATTAATTAGAAATAAATGAAATGACGTTTCAGAAAAATGAAGTTGGAAAATGAATGGAAAGAAATAAAGTAAATATGAACAAACTTGGTTTTGAAATATATTAAATATGAACAGCATTTTTAAAAGTAGCAGGTATTAAAAAGAGGCAATTATTAATTAGAAAGGGAATAAATGGACTAACTCTATACTGTAAACAAAATTTTAGAATTCAAACTTCAAAACAATTGTTTACTTAATAAATTTTGTTAACCCTAAACACACCAAAATTACTTCATTAACTCAAGTAATATTCGAATTTCTATGCTTTTGGGTTTTTGTCTATGCATAATAATTTTTTTATACTCACCTTAAAAATGAAAACATTTGATTTGTTTTTCCCAAAATGATCTCTTATTACCATTGAAACACCCTTTTTGTTTACCACAGAACGCGCATTTTTTTTATTAAATCTATTAATTGAAATCACCGTTTTCTTTCCTTTTAATTGAAATATTTGAACTACATTAATTGCAATCACTTACAAGGTTAAATTTTAAAACAGATAACTAAAATGCATAAAAAAAAATAGAAAAATTGTTTATATACAAGAGTAATAAATAGATTATTTTTCTATTCTTGTAATCAGTCTGTAAGCTAAACACAGTTCAAATAAACATATATTTATTTCTATAAAATCAATCTTTTTATTTTTTTTAAAATTAAATTAAACCTACATTCATAGATGAAACATTCATTTTATTGATGTAAATGTTTTTTTTTTCAATGAATCAAAACTTTTCTTATATTTCACAAAACATAAGCTGCTTTTAATTGCACCTATTACAATTAGTATTCTCTCTCCTATTAATTGAAAATTTTCAATTACATTAATTTCCGTTGATTAAGTTTCAAAATGGGCTAAATGAATGAAACGATAAGTAGAACAATTACTTCCTATTAACGTAATATTTAGATGTTAAATTTTCATTTATTTCAATTAAACCTATTATCGTACATTACTTCAATATACTGACCAGCTTACTTTTGCACCCTTCCATTTACCCAACTGCCATTTTATAAATAAACTTAATAATAGATTCATACTCTATTACATAAATGCATACCCCTTTTATCTAAATCAAAATTTTCTTAACTTCAAACATTTGATCCATTTAATTCCAATTACTCCTTTCATTAAATTTTAGATTCAAATCAATTTATAAAGCTTTACCTCCATTCTTTATATACTCGAACCATCATTTAATGAAGAATTTATTTACGTTATTCCTCATTATTACCTAAATTTATTTAACGTACCATTTATTTCAATGATTTACAAATTAAATTGAATGATTGAATATAAATATAACTCATAATAATTGTTGCAAAACTCTCAATCCCACATTTATAAGTATCCATATCCGTTATATCTATTAATTAAATAAATTCCATTTTTAAGTCCGTTTAAATTTATTACTAAGTACCCATTTACTTTTCCCATCAATTTGAATTTCATTCAATTTATATAACAATCACTTTCCCATTCACACCTTAATATCAACCCACAATTATTGAAATTCATTATCTTATTTTGATTTTATAGAATTACCATTAACTTTACATTCAGTTATTATTCAATGCATATTTATTCATCAATCAAATTCAATATTTACTTTTCTTTCCTTTTTTTTGATAAATAACCTAGTATACATTTACATACATTCATTTCATCCCATTCTTATGGGTATTGCATTAAAATTTAGTTTATTAGCTAATACCAACATTATTACCATTCATTACAATTAGATTCCAAATTTTTTTTCAATACCCTGAATGAATAACATATATATTAATCAAATCGTTACATTTGTTTTTCTCATATTCCATTAAATATATGCACACATACAAATTAAGATTCTAAATCCAATTAGTTATTCATTTTGCATCAACCATCAATTATGAATAATTATCGTTTCCTATTTATTTTGTTACATTCACTTATATTCACTTTATGAGTAAATTGGTATTCCCTTTAACCCATTAATTACTAACTTTAGTTATTGCAGTTTATCATCCAACATACAATTTAATCTATTGTCAAATTTTCCATTTCAATTAATTAACACCTTACAATAGTTAATAAAAAGGGATTGTACTAAATAAAAATTTATTTTCATTGATGAATTCAATATTTGCCTTTATTTACTTATTTCTAACCTTATATCCAATTGCAACAATTTCCACTAGTACAATTAATTGCAATATATAATTCAATTTGTAAATTTTAATTTCCCTTGATACATCTAATTACAGCATTCTCTTTCCTAAAAATAAATAAGATTTCTGTTTCTTCCTAAATTTAAATTAGAAATCCTATTAAATAAACAAATTAAATTATCAAATTTACGAGTCGTTACATATAATTTATTCAACTTACAAATTTTACTTGTTAATATTTAAAATCAATTGAATATACGAATTTTAAATGACAGGAACTCTAGGCCGTTACAAACATCCCCCCTTAAAAGAATTTCGTCCTCGAAATTGCCAAGTAAGAAAAAGTCTTGAAATCCATTGACTTTTCAAAACCATATGTTCAAATTAAATTTCAAAATTCATTTAAACATTTTAACTTTTCCAAAATCCATAGTTAAACTTCTTATAATAACTTTACTAAGTTTTCAAATCATACTTTATTATCTTTTCAAAGCCAACTGTATCGTTTAACTTTTCACTCCAAAATCAAAATTATAGTTTTCAAAATTTTCCAATTTTCTCAAAAATATTCTAACGCCTTAAATTTTCAAAAAATTTCGCCATAACCTCCTTCGCGCGGCTTGATCCGAAAAAAAGGGCAATATATATGTGCCACAAATATACATCTCATCAAAGTAATGAGGCATCCCGCAGGGAAAAAAGTGTAAAAATACGATATGTAATCCGAGATATGTACCTTATATATTATTAGCGAGCATATACGGCTAATATAGCGCGAAAGCGAGCTCCAATTGCGAAGCAAGCGCCAACCGCACCTACTGTACACTCAACAAACAAATGAGAACATGTATATATGTAAGTAATATCAATATACAACATATACCAGAAACAACAACAATATGTGCCAATATAGCAAATGCAACAAAAGCAATAAATGCAACCACCAAACAACTATCATCCAACAACTTATCCAACAAATCCATATCAAATCAATATACATTCACTTCTCATTAATATTCAATGAATTGGTTTTTCATTTAATCAATTTGATTCATTAATATTGGACTTTACTAACATTCATTTATTCTATATCAATTTTTTTTACATTCGATTGATTATTCAATCCATTTATTAATTCGATTGCTAATTCATTTAACAAATAAGGTTGAATTTCAATTATATAACTCAAGTCCACATCCATTTAATTCACTTTATTATTATACTTCGATACCAAAACCAACTTCATTCAACATCACTTAAGTTATATTCCATTTCAAACATCATTTGTTGTTTAACTTAACTTAAATTTCCCCTTATAAATCCAATTCGGGTTCCAATTCTATTTAACTTTTACCAAAGTCAAATTTCACCACTTATTCAAATCATATCTCGTTTCACTTAACAGAATTGTTTAACCATTTTATCATTTGGTTTCACTTACATTTTCTCACTTTACAAGTTATACAACTTATTTAAACTTCAAAGTTATTCTAGATAATCACTTCAGTTTAATTTCCATTTAGATAGCTTACCTAATCCAAATCAATTTATTTAACCTTCGTTTAGTTAAATTTCAAATCATACGTTTTATTATGCCAACTCAAATTTATTTCAACTTTACCAAAGTAAAGTCTTTATTATTTAATATTATAAATCCAAAACTTGTTCACTTATATTCAACAATTACAACTTGGATTTTAAATTTTCAAGTTTGTTTACCACAACAAAACTTCAATTTTCAATTTACTATGGTAGCAAATCCATCACACAGAAACTCGAAAATGATCATTATGATGCTGCAGTCATCACTCTTAGTATTTCCCAGCAACGGTAGCGAATCCAGTGCATTAAATTCTTTCAAAAAAATTTCCTTTTACTTATAAATCACATTTGTAAATCCTTTTCTTATATAATTTCACTATTCCACTTCACTCACATAAGATTATTCCAAATTGATTTATCTTACTTAATAACATCTTTAACTTTGAAAAGCAACTTTCAAAATAGACGAGATTCAAAACTTTCAAATTCATAGTCCAAATTCATTTTTATTTACAACTCATATTTATAAATATATTCATATAGTTTCACTTCTTATATATAAGATTATTTCACAATTGTAAATCACATTAATTATAATTCCATACTTAATAATTCATTTGCTTATACAATTATTCATTTAATTAACTTATATATATTCTTACATTTTCAACAACCAAACAATCAACTTATATACACTTTAATAATTTCTGAAAAATTATTTTCTTTATATGCAAAATATAATCGAGGTAAAATTATTTCATTTACCCAATTTAAAATGATACTATGTCGACTTGCCTCGTTTAAGTGTTTAGAAATCCCTATCGATAATATGGCATCCCACATACCGACCAGAATTCACAAACAGCTCAACGGATAAGCAAACACAATATAAAACATTTTTATATTCGCTAACAAATACGCACGCATATCTATTGTTACACCCACACTCATTCTAGAGTACCGCTGACTCTATCTCTAATGAGTAATTCCCACAGAGTCAGGGTTGTCGCTTAACCAAATGCTCTGATACCAAATGTAACGTCTTCGAGATTTTCGACTTCCGAAAATCGACATTAATACGTCCACTGTATCAACTATCGAGCAATCGAAGGCCCAAAAACCGAATTGTTAGAGTTAAAGAAGAAGAGGTTGAAGGAGAAAGAAAGAAGAAGCAACATAAACAATATCAGAATCTCACAATCGCAGCGGAACAACATATAATAAATAAATGAATAATCTTTAAATCAAAAGAACTGTACATTTTATAAATTACATCATCAGAGTCAACTTACAACACAACACAACTGGACAATTATATGAACTTGTCCTTACAAGTGGATACACAGCGGAAAAGATAATATCATATACAAGTGATACGTTTCGCCATCCAGTTCGCCTTTTGAGCTCCACAGCACCTCCTGAATTCCAGAATATACTGACGGCCTGACTCTAGGCTGTCCGTGTGGAAAATAATTGGCACCCAGACTTTAGGAATGGAACAATAAACTCCAGGTCAGTCATGGGACTGGTGTGAGAACTTAAAACAGTTTATCTTAAAAAAAACAAAGAAATATTTTAAAATCAGTCCGCAATGCTTTTAGAAAATGTAACTACCATAAGACCTCCCGCCACACACACAATGCAAACACAGAATTGGAGGAGATTTCTCCTTATGATAATCAAACATGCTTAATACGCAAAATTCTTTCGATACTATTAGTAGTGCATACTGCAGAAATCATTTCGAAAGTATAATATTAATCCTAACCAGCATACAACCATTATTGTATGCCTACTATAGCTACCATCTAAACAGTGGGGCGCCACAATAAGTAAATGGTAGGTGATATAACTAAAACCGTACAGGGCTCGTTTGTTTGGATTTCCAACAAATGGTCAGGCTAAGGAACATCTTATTGCCACATGGGTACGCCTCTGGCGGGACGTCCCGAGAACGTAACCGGATCTCTGCCAAAACAAGGACGGGTTACCTCTGCAAAAATAGGTAACTACTGACACGAGTATGTAGTCCCCCGGTTGTAAACAACCTTTATCCGAGGATCCTCACTACCAACAACCACAAAGTAATAAATTTGCAGCAACAACATAGGTTAAGTGTCTGGGCTCCATACCATGATACCACCTCTATACAGAAGGAAATGAACATACCCTAAGGGGCGCTACCCCCTAAAACCTTGCTGCATTCTTCCTGTTTCGACCATTCCGGGGTGTGAGGTCCAACGTCTCGACCACAAAGCTATGCTTTTCACAAAAGCCATGCTTTGATCAACAAATGATCAGCAGCACTTCATATGCCACATTACCAAAATGGGAATGTATCACTAGTAACCATCAACTACATAACCTCTGAGCTCGTACGTCTCAGAGAAGGGTTTTAAGCTACGAGAATAAATTCTCCGCCACCAACAGAAATGTATTTGATAGAAACCATCTTTACATCTCAAATTGTAACGTCGGACACACGTCCATACAAGTCCATTCCGGGATCGAACGGAACCGAAGGCACTTCCAAACAAGCCCTTGCAATCCGGATATTCACTAATCACGTCCGGAATCCCCATCACAAAGGGTGATAAAATCTCTATATCGGGGATCAGCCGATGCAGAGACATTCGACGTTAATCCTTCCGTTTTCGAAAATATCCGGTCTTCAACACCGGTCTTCAAATGCTATCCATTACGACGTATCACTGTTCGGAATGGGATTTATGACCCAAAGGACCTCTCCCGGCTAAACCGAATAACGAGCGCTTATTTTAAAATAAGTGTAGCATTCAAATTCAAGCAAATCACAACAAATGCCCATTTAAAGGTAAATATTGATAGTCGGTTATTTAACTAGCAATAGATATACAACATCACCAGATTCCAAATAATTTCCTAAATTATTTATTTTCCAAAAAAAAATATATCTTTACAAGATATATTTTTCCACACTTCAACCATTTGAAAACAAATTTCAAATCGCTTTTCACCTTTAGAATTTTGAAAACAAATTTCAAATCATTTTCCATACGTGGAAACACTTCCAAATATTTATTCATTTTCACTGGAAATCTGCCGAGTTCAAATACTTTAAAATAATTTATAACACTTATCCAAAATATATCGGAAAAACCCTTTGAAATAAAACTTTAAACACTTTACTTAAAATATTAGTTATAACAATATTATACCGATAGTACATATAACTTAAGTCCAAACTAATTTTCAAAAAATAAAATTAGTAGATAGAGTGTAACTATTTAAATAACTATTTTCTAAAACAATTATTAATTATAATCATTTCTATATCAACTTAATAAATCTTTACTTAAAGGATTTAAAACAATATAAGAAGTTATTTTCTCCAAAGTATCCTTAAACAAATTCTAGAATTTTATACATATATATATCTTTCAAAGCTATTCAGAATTTTTTTTTATTCGGCTTTCCAGGGAGAATACACTTTCATTTCAAAATAGTTCGTTTAAACCAATTAACTAAATTCTTACCGATTTACTTTAAATTTACGTTCCAAATCCGTAAATTTATTTCCACACTTCAAAAATAAATCAATGTTTATATTTAAACAAATATCCCTTTCCATTATAAATTCCATGGTCAATTTAAATTTTCAAATATCTACTGATATATGATTATCAAATCGATTTCAAATATTCACTTTCAACAACAATTAAATTTTAAATCGTTTTCAAAAACAACTAAATCAAATTCCATATTGATTTTCCAAGAAATTAAACACCAAGTGAATTTCATTCTAATCTCAAACTGAAATCAATTTCTACTAAACCCCAAAATCAATTTTAAAATTGATTCCAAATTCTTTTCAAAACACCAAATAAATTTCCAAATGGATTTTCAAAAGATTTAAATTCAATCACCAAAAATCAAATCCCAAATGGGTATCAAATTTTATTTCCTTTTAAAAATAAATTCCTTTTAAAGAAAACCTATTCTTTTATTTTTCAAACTCTTTAAAATCCGCATTTTGAATAAATCTTCAACCTTTGAATAATATTACCCGAAATCCATTTATTAAAGCTTTTCCCATATTTTGAAATTTTATTCAATAAGATTAAAAATAAAACATTATTATTTTAGAATTCCTTCTTTTAAATTTATCCAATCCTCAAAAATAAATTTTAATATAAACTTTCAACCTGAATTTTCCAAAATCAAATTATTTATTTATTTATTTATTTTCGGTATCCAATGATACCAAAATTATTTCGGCTAAATTTTAGCCTTCAACAATTTCAATCACAAAGATAATCACACAGAGATTATAAATAATCAACACACAATATTGAAACAAATTCAATTATTTCAGGAATCCAACTGGATCCCTCCAACCTGTTTCCCTGCATTCACAGATGTTAGCACAATACCAATCTCGTTTCAAGACGGGATATTGCGGTACATGGTTTATATAAAATATCATCCGCTATTATACGGCGCAATAGGGTCTCTCCGCTATATAATGCGGGAAATCAACTCCAAGTACATATATAATATAAATTCCACTTCAAAGTGAAATATCGCGGTATATGTGTTTAATACATTAACCTCCACTTAATATGCGGCGTATAGGGTCTATTTCAATACGACAAATAGCAACCATCATTCAATCATACAATCAAGCAATTTTTAATTTAACTATTTAAAATTTAAATCGAAACAAATTCGATTGGGTGAGAAGTTCGCACCTTGCTTCCAATAGCCGTTTCAGCGTTTTATTCCGACTAAATTAAACACGCGTTTAATTTTACCCAAAACTCACACTAGCTCCAATCCAGCTCCATCGCGCAGTGCTCGTCAATATGAATCGCAGCAACTCGTTTCGTGCAAAACGGACCTCGTATGAAAAAGTTATAGCTTTTTAAAGTTTTAACGAATTTATAATACATAAATTAATCAAAAATTTATTTTATTTTTCGACCTATGATCTCGGCCGTCCATTCCACAAACCCTAGATCTAGGCCGCGAGTTGTTGTTTCTTCTTCCTCCAGATTTTCGTACGCACGCTAAACCCATATGTCGTTCGAATACCATTGAATGTCGCAGCCATCACTAGCATGGAGAACACGATCAAAGGCCATCGATGCGTTCGCCCACGTGAGACTCACCCACGACCACGAGCATGGCAAGCTCGGCCCCTCCCCTGCATTGAAAAGCGTGCGCGAATATCAGCCGAACGCAACCCTCCTGACGACGCCGTGGTGCTCCATTCACGACCATACCCGTTGAATACGTTGAGCTCGTGAAGCTCTTCGATTCCTAGTTGAAGTCGTTGCATAAAAGTACGTGGATGAGGAGATCGGAGGGAATATGACAACATGACAATATGAAAAATAGTGGAATTGATGGATTGATTAAATTAATTAAAAAGAAGGATGTGTAAAATGGTAATCTTTTAGACATTGGAATTTGGTGCCAAAACTGGCACCATCGCAACCGTCTCGTTTTTCTGATTTGAACAATATATTTGTTTGTGTCGCTTGGAGCTCGTATGATGGAGATTAGACCGAAAACGTCGTCGAGTCGCACCGAAGCCACGCAATCTAAGTCCGAATTTTAATTTTCGGTCATATTGCAGTTGTTTATCTCCTTTGACTCCAAAAGGAGATGCATATCCCACTTTCCATTTCAGAAAACTAATTTCCCATATGCCTCTTATTCTTCCCTGACGCTCTCATTAACCATAATATCCAAATCAAGGCAAAATTAAGAAATTGAGGTCCCAAACTGAAGAGAGAAGCAAGAAAGAATGCTTAGGGTCACTGGTGGTGTTACAACAGCGAATTGAAGGAGTGCTATCTCTGCTCTGCGAAAGGAAGTGAGGCTGGAGGGTTTGGAATTGGGAAAAATCGGTCATAGTAAATTCGATATTCACTCTCTTGACTTTATGTTTAATAATATTTGGTAACTAAATGTGTAATTCTGAAATTAGTAACTTTGAGTAATGGAAACTTTGCCAAACATGAATATTGACTGATTTTTTTGTTGTTAGATGGAGCAAATGGTGTAATATAATGTGCATCTAAACTCTATATGTAAACTACGCGAAAATGAGGCATAAAATTTGAAAAATCAAAGTGAAGTGAAGGATAGATCAAGTTAAACTTGTATGAGCAAATTGCTAAGATGAAATATGACGATTACAGACACCTAATCATAATCTCTGAGCACTCTTACACAATTTGTTTGAATTAATATGATAATATAATATTTCTATGCAGAAACGGACCAAAAATACTAATTTTTTTATTCGGGCCCTTTAAGTTTGTCCATTTGATATGAACCTATCTTCTGAGATTTGATATGATGAAAACATTATATAATGTGAAAAGCAGTCCAAATTCGTATAATGTTGGTTTGGTGTATATAATCACATCAAAATGGCACGAAATTGACTTCAAAAGTCAAAGTACACTAAGCAATGATAACATGTATATATATGATTTATACATATAAAATACGGTTTAAAAATAAAGATTTGATTTGTACAGATCGAATACATATATGTTTTAGTAAGAAATATGATTTTATTTAGAATATAAACTATGTCTATCCAATTAATATAATTTATTTAACATTAGAAAGTTGAAGAAATTATAATTTTAAAAAATAAAACGAGAATAAGAACTTATGGGTAAAATAGTATGTTTTGTTGTGAATGTACATTACGTAAGTATGAAGATCAAAAGCTAAGACATCACAAGAATAAAGTGTTAAAAATAATAAAAATACAAACCTGGAGTAACCCAAGAATTGTCTCGAGCTAGTACGCGTAATGGTCATCGAGTATTTTTGACGGGCCCTGGACCAATTTTAGGCCAAAATCTTTAAATTTAAAAGTTCGTGCCTGATTTCCCGAGTGTGCTCGGACTGAATGTTGTGGCAGATTAGGCACTTTAGCCTATGTGGCAATATGTGTTAGTACACGGATATGGCATGCCGTAAAGGGGCAATATCTATAAGTTACAACATGCTTAATTTGGGTTTTTGATTTGGAGTAGAGTCGTCTTAATTTTTGAATTTTCGGACGAAATTCATTTTAGTGGGGAGAATCTAATACGCAGAAAATTCAAATAATATTTTAACTGAATAATAACAACATGACAATATGAAAAATAGTGGAATTGATGGATAGATTAAGTAAATTAAAAAGACGGATGGGTAAAATGTCATTTTTTAGACATTGGAATTTGGTGACAAAACTGGCGCCATCGCAACCGTCCCGTTTTTCTGATTTGAACGATATATTTATTTATGTCGCTTGGAGCTCGTATGAAGGAGATTAGACCGAAAACGTCGTCGAGTCGCACCGAAGCCACGCAATCTGAATCCGAATTTTAATTTTCAGTCATATTGCAGTTGTTTATCTCCTTTGACTGCAAAAGGAGATACGTACCGCACTTTCCATTTCAGAATACTAATTTCCCATATGTCTCTTCTTCTTCCCTGACGCTCTCATTAACCATAATATCCAAAATCAAAGCAAAATTAAGAAATTAAGGTCCCAATTCGAAGAGAGAAGCAAGAAAGAATGCTTAGGGTCACTGGTGGTGTTACAACAGTGAATTGAAGGAATGATATCTCTGCTCTGTGAAAGGAAGTGAGGCTAGAGGCTTTGGAATTGGGAGAAATCGATCATAGTAAATTCTATATTCACTCTCTTGATTTCCTGATTTAATAATATATGGTTACTAAATGTGTAATTTTGAAATTAGGCTCTCTGAGTTATGGAAACTTTACAAAACATGAATAATGACTAATTTTTGTGTAGTTAGATGTAGCTAATGGTGTAATATAATATGCATCTAAACTCTATATGTAAACTACGCGAAAATTAGGCATAAAATTTGGAAAATCATGGTGAATTGAAGGATAGATCAAGTTAAACTTATATGAGCAAATTGCTAAGATGAAATATGACGATTACAGACACCTAATCATAATCTCTGAGCAATCTTGCACAATTTGTTCGAATTAATATGATAATATAATGCTTCTGTGCAGAAACGGTCCAAAAATACCAATTTTATTATTCGGGCCCTTTAAGTTTGTCCATTTGATATGAACATATCTTCTGAGGTTTGATACGATGATATCAGGTCGAAAAAGTATTACTGTGGAATGCTATTGAAATTTACACGAATTCGTATAGAAAAACATTATAGTATATGAGAAGCAGTCCAAATTCGTATAATGTTGGTTTGGTATATATAATCACATCAAAATGGCACGAAATTGGCTTCAAAAGTTAAAGTGCACTAAACGGTGATAACATGTATATATATGATTTATATACGTAAAATACGGTTTAAAAATAAAGATTTTATTTCTAAGGATCGAATACGTGTATGTTTTAGTAAGAATTATGATTTTATTTAGAATATAAATTTTGTCTATCAAATTAACATAATTTATTTAAACATAAGAATGTTGAAGAAATTATAATTTTAAAAAATAAAATGAGAATAAGAACTTATGGGTAAAATAGTATGTTTTGTTATGAATGTACATTACGTAAGTATGAAGATCAAAAGCTAAGATATCACAAGAACAAAGTGTTAAAAATAATAAAAATACAAACCAGGAGTAACCCAAGAATTGTCTCGAGCTAGTACGCCGTACCGGTCGTCGAGTATTTTTGACAGGTCCTGGACCCATTTAGGCTGAAATCTATAAATTTAAAAGTTCGTGCCTGATTTCCCGAGTGTGCTCGGACCGAATGATGTGGCAGATTAGACTATATTTATTTTACGTTACTTATTTTATTAGGTTGTTAAGTTAATTTGTAATCAATTTCAATTAATTCACTAAATTATGGCAGTTAATGTGGAATAAACTGGTAAGTAAAGAATGTTGAATTCAAATAAGATGTAACCAAAGTAAAATTCCATTCATATTAGGATAATAAATGTGATAAAAAGAAATGAGACCAAAATAAATTTTGGAAAATATAAATGTAATGAAATCTAAAATAATATTAACTATGTTGGTTAAGTAATAAATTGATTCAATATTAAGTTGTAACCGAATAGAAATCAAATTCGGAATTAATTTGCAATCAATTGGATTAATTGCAGCTGACATTTGAACACTGTATTTACTGGAATAATTGACACTAAATTGATATGTGAATTTGCTTTTAGTTAATGTATATATCAAAGGGATTAATTGCAATTAAATGGATTTAGTATTTGAAGATTTTATAGATATTTATTTACATGAAATTGAAGCCATTATATGAGTATGAATCTAATGTAAATTTTTACTTATAGAATGGACAATTGATATTAAATGAAAGGAATAAAATTTAAGTGGGTCAATAAATTGAAATTTAATGAAATCAAACATCTAAATGTTATGTTAATAGAAATTTAAAATGGAATCTAAGAATATTTGTATGATAGATTTTGAGTCAAATGTTGATTTCATCCAGTGTAATATTGAACTTAATAAATGAAGTTTTAACTTATATTTTCTAAATTTAATGAAATTTGGAAATTAACACTGAAATGGATAGATTTATCAACTTCCAGTGTACATCTGAACTTGTTTAAACTTCTGCAAATGATTAAGAAATATAAAAGGGAATTTCTGAAATCGATAAATTTAGCAACTTTCAATTAACTTCCAATTGTTAAAGTATTGTAATTGATTTAGAAACATAAAGAGTTGCTTATTTATTTGAGGTTAAATTTTGGAAATTGGGTTATTTCAATTTAATGGGAATAAAATGTTAAATGTTACGTTAATGGAGTTAAGTTGAAAATTTGGAATAACAATATATTAGACCATTAACCAATGCTAATTTATCTACTTGGTGATAATGGAGTGAATAAAAGAATTTAAAAACCAAATAAATGAAATTTAACACTTAATTTTTACGTTAATAGAAAGTTAGATGGAATGTAAGAATAATATGATAGTTTGCAAATTCAATGAAAAATTTTATCCGTTTAAGAATAGTGAATTGAATAATAGATATGAAACAAAATAATTATACCATAAGAAGAATGTATTGAAAATAAATGGAAAGCTAATTTCATTGAAAATTTTGGAAGATTTAATGTATAATCTATAAACAATTGAAATAGAAGTTAAAGCTTTGAAAGTGTGGAATTTGCAACATCTAATCCATATGAAGAATCTTTGAATTAAAAAGAAAGAGAAGTTAATTGAAATTTATGGCAATTAATATAAGAAACGTACATTTTTGGGTTAAATAGAAAGAGCATTTTTAATGAAAATAAAATGAACGTTTCATTTTAAAGATAAGTAAAATTTTATAAAAAAGGAAAATTTTGAATTTTGAAACAACATTTTACATTCGTTTTGTAACAATCAGAGGCAGTATAGAAGTGATTTTAATGCTAATCTTATATTTTGAAGTAAATTTAATATTTTGAATCGTGATTGCGCGCTGATAAAAACGCCGTTTTTAAATTTGAACTCCCAGTCTCAGTTCATCTTTTACTGTGTGCAGCGGCGGTCCCCAGTGACATTAATTGGAGTGTTACATTTTATTTAATGTGTGTTAAAAAAATTTAATTGGGTGTTAATAAGGTGTATAATTAGGGTTAATAGAAATTAATTTAGCGGAGTAGACATTTTGAAATTGGATCTCAAAGTTTTAGTACAACTGGTCCATTTGTTACTTTATATTTATTCGTTACCACCTCTTTATTTGAAATGTATAAATTTTAATTTTTGCTATCTAAAGCATTCATTTCATTGGTTCCATTCTCCATTAGCCTCATTTCAATTTTTCAATCTCACTGAACTTCATTATGCAAACATGACCCTATTTCATTTTCTCCATCACCTGCTTGCGACACTTTTTCCTAATTCTTCTTGAAGCTTTGAGTTGCGTGAAAGCCTCTCCACCTCACCCAACCCTTGCCGCCACCTTGTTAGCAGGTACCCTAGTCGCCTTATCCCAAAACGTGAAATTTGGTATTTATTTTGTTTATTTTAATATCACTATACATATACACTTTATTATGGCAATGGTCATCTTATAACTTTCGCATACAATGTCCGATTTACGCACGATTTTTTTTTGAAGGATTGTATCGAGATTTATGACATTTTGACGCTAGTTTGGGGAGATTCTGAGGCTGTTGAATTTTTGGGTTTAAATTGGATTTTAATTCAATTTAAATCCAAAAGGTGAGTGTTTTAACCCACTCACAACTTCTAAAATTTCTTATGTTTGTTAAATTTATTTGAGATATGAGTAGAAATTTATTTATGACTGTTTTGCATATTTTATTCATCATCTTAGTTAAATCGCATTTATTTAATATAACTATTAATTAATTTTATTATTGCATATAAATTGATAGTTAAAATTTATTTATTTTGCATATCAACTGATAGATAAACAGTTAAATAAATTTATTGTTGCATATAAACTGTTAGTTAATAACTGTCATTTTACATGTTATATTTCATATGCTCTATATTGATGTTTGTTTAAATTGGATGATGATTATAATTAATGATTGATGATTGATGTTTGGTGAATGGATGATGTGTACTATATTTTAAAATCTGCAAGTTATCATGTATTTCATTCATTCGGGATTGCGGTTTGAAATGATATACAACCGCATTTTTTTATTTTTAAAATACGGATTGAAATGATAAATATCCGTATCACTTGACCATAGGATAGAAAATTATATACAGGCACCGCGGTATATATATAAAAATTATTTTTGAAATGATTTTTCTATGGTTTGGATAGGATACGGTTAATAAATATAGATTTTGATATTATATAAAATCTTATTTTATATATACATCTATAGTTAAAGTATTGAAGATAAGCTATGTATGGATTTGTTAAATAAAATAAATAAGTTGAATGATGGAGTTTGATTATTTTATATTATATGGTTAAGTACATGTTAAGATATTGAAATTACATATAATTTTAAAGGATTTAAATTAATTAAGATTGGGAGTTAAATTGAAAAATTTATTTGGAATTGAGCTTAATTAAGAAGTTAATTTCATAAGTTGATGTAAAATTTATTAACTTGAAATTTTAAAAAAGGCATGATATTTATAACAGAATTCTATTCAAGGTGAATTAAACGAATATTTCTAGTATAAAAATTGAAGGAAATTTTCTTTTATAAGTAATTTGAGTTTTACTTAAATGATTACGGGTTTATTATGCAATTATTATTTCAAACTAAATAATAGGACTTTAAATTGGTGAAATAGAAATTTCCAACCTAAGTTCCAATTGTTTAGTAATCAAAGTTTGAAATATATTGAGACTGAAGGGGTTATTGAAACTGAAAGCGATTCTGAAATTTATGGATTTTGACTTAATCTTTAAGGAAATAAATTGTAAGTTGCGGAAAGTATTTTATAAAGTAATTTTAAATTCAAACTATTTTATTCTATATACTGTTGAATATCCAAACCATTCAAGTTTTAGAAGTATGGTTTTAAAGCTATGAGTTTCGAAGTATTTTGTTTTGAAAGTTATAATTCAAATGTTTGGTTTCCAGTTATTACAAATTTTAAAGCAGTATGATTTTGGAAAAATATATTTGAAATAAAAATGATATTTTTGATTTGGGTTTTATAAAAAATAAATACCAAAATGAGTTGTTTTGGAAATGGAAATGATATCGTATTTATGGGTTTGAAATGGATAATTATTTTCTGGTTTTAAAGTATAAACTATTTTAAAGACCGAGGTGTTATAATAACGTTTGGTTGTTGAAAAGACCGGGATCGGAAGTTGTCATACTCTCTGCCAACTCCGAAAACCACTTTAACAACCGTGTACGCGGTGGAGATTCCAGAATGAAGTAGGTTGGTGGTGGCGTTTCCTGTAAGGTAAATACGTGGACCCAACTCCCGTGAGTTGGCATAAGGTGGCTAAAACAGGAGCGATTGATGGGTTAATAAGGAAGCACCTTTGATCGGACACATCCCTTCGATATTATACTTGACTTTTGAATTGATTCGGTGACCACTTTTGATTTTATTTGGGGGTATGGCTCGAGGTGGGCGGTAGCTGTACGCTACGCGTTACCACCGACCCGGAATCGTAATTGGTATATCTACCCTGGCATTGCCTAGTTGTGCCGTGTCACCTACCCTATCGCGCCTTGTACGAGTTTGGATTTCTCCCGTAGCCCATGTGGTATCCTTTGGTGGCTTCCCGATCAGGAGGTACTATGGTATTGGATGGACTACTGGGACTATTACGTGTTAAGGTGGAAAATGTAAAGCCTTAATACTATTTAAAAGTAAGTTTATTTTACAATTAGACACTATTATAATTGCGCAATATACTACATAGTAAATAGTTTAACGGATCCTTAGGAGATGTAAATCCCGAGCATCTCTTGAGTTACTGCACTCATATCTATTTCTGTTAATTTAACTTACATAAGATCTTTTAGTTCTGATTCGAGTGTTTTGTCTTTGCAATTCGCTCGGGTCGGTCTGAGCGTTTTAGGATTTGAAGATTTAGCTCTGAAGGATGAAGATGAAGATTTATATTATTATTATTTATACTAGTGCACTACACTCATATTGTTCCGCTGCATTGATATTTATTGGTATGTGAACTCTGATATTTATTGTATAAAAAAATAGTCAAATGTTTTGTAAAAAGATTTTATGAACTGTATATTTATTATTATATTTTATCCTTCCGCTGTGAGATTCTGTTTTGTTTTATTTCTTTCCTATTTTTCTTATTTACCCCACAACAATCCGCCCTTCCGTATGGTTTGAATTGGCACATGTGTCGATTTAAAGCGTGCGAAAAGGCGGAACGTTACACACTTTCATTTCAAAATGGTTCATTTAAACCAATTAAATAAATCCTTACCGATTTACTTCAAAAATAAATCAATGTTCATTTTTAAACTAATTTCCTTTTCCTTTATAAATTCCATGGTGAATTTAAATTTCCAAATATCCATTGATATACGATTTTCAAATCGATTTCAAATATTCACTTTCAACAACAATTCAATTTTTCAATTGATTTCAAAAACAATCAAATCAAATTCCATATTGGTTTTCCAAGAAATTAAACACCAAGTGAATTTCATTCAAATCTCAAATTGAAATCAATTTCTACTAAACCCCAAATCAATTTTCAAATTGATTCCAAATTCTTTTTTGAAAACACCGACTAAATTTCCAAATGGGTTTTCAAAAGATTTAAATTCAATCACCAAAAATCAATTCCCAAATGGATTTCAAATTTTATTTCTTTTTAAAGAAAACAAGTTCTTTTATTCTTCAAACTCTTTAAAATCGGTATTTTGAATAAATATTTCAACCTTTGAATAATATTACCCGAAATCCAGTTATTAAAGTTTTTCCCAAATTTTGAAATTTTATTCAAGAAGATTAAAATAAAACTTTATTATTTGAGAATTCCTTCTTTTAAATTTATCCAATTCTCAAAAATAAATTTTAATATAAACTTTCAACCTGAATTTTTAAAAGTCAAATTTTTATTTATTTCCGGTATCCAACGATACCAAAATAATATTCGGCTAACCTTCAACGATTTCAATCACAAAGATTTTATAAATAATCAACACACAACACTGAAACAAATTCAATTATTCGAGGAATCTAGTTGGATCACTCCAACCTGTTTTCCCTACATCCACAGATGTTAGCACAATATCAATATCGTTTCAAGACGGGATATCGCGGTACATGGATTTATATAAAATATCATCCGCTATTATGCGGCACAATAGGGTCTCATCTGCTATATAATGCGGGAAATCAACTCCAAGTACATATATAATACCAATTCCACTTCGAGGTGGAATATCGCGGTATATGTGTTTAATAAAATAACCTCTGCTTAATATGCGGCGTATAAGGTCTATTTCAATACAACAAATAGCAACCATCATTTAATCACACAATCAAGCAATTTTAAATTTAACTATTTTAAATTTAAATCGAAACAAATTCGATTGAGTTAGATGTTCTCACCTTGTTTCAAATAACCGTTGCAGTGTTTCGTTCCGAATAAAATTAAACACGCGTTTAATTTTATCCAAAATTCTCACTAGCTCCAATCAACTCCAATCCAGCTCCATTGGTAATGCTCGTCCATACGAATCCAAAGCAACTCGTTTCGTCAATTTTCGACCTCGTATGAAGAAGATACGACGTTTTAAAGATTGAACGAATTTAAATATAATTAATATTTATAATTTCTTTTACTATTTTTAACCATGCTTCATCTCTGCCGTAAGATCTGCTTGAATCAATCAGGGTCGATGGTTGCTTCTTCCCCCTTCCCAGGTTATTCACGTACGTATAACCCATTTTGGCCGCCTCCTTGCTCGAATTTTCGCGACAAATACGAACGTCATCGCGTTGATCAACTAGCGCCATTGGAATGCCCATCTTGTGACAAACTATCACCAGAAAACCGGTCGAGCTGGGTTGTTCCTTCACCTCGACAAACGCGAATGACTGTCGAACGTTCAAACGAAGATTACCATCGATCGGCGACGCTATTTTCGATCACCACCGTTCATATCGAAGGTCTCGTCGCCCTCTAGAACATTGTAGTTGACAATTTTTGGTATAGGATGATGGATTGGAAGAAAAAGGAGGAAGAAAGGGACGAAATTCTGGCCATTAACTGATAGGGTGGCAGCTAGGGTTAGTAACCCTAAGATTTGTTGCAAAATGAAGAAAATGAGGTCCTTATATAGAAAATATTCACGCACTATTCACCCGAAAATTTTCCGAACTTCAAACAAAGCGTGCCGCCTGGGGTTTATAATGTTTTACCCCTATTCCGAACGCAATAGAATATGTATTGGGAGCCAATTCGATCGTATTTGGAACATAGGTTTCCATTCGGATTATTTAAATTAAAATTCACTTAAACCGATTTTAGTGCGTTAGCTTGCCTCGGACAAACCGTAAATCCGATTGACACGAAATTTGAAATCTTACAATAACTTAATATTACGGATCCAATGAAAGTAGTTTCGTCGAAATCCGAGACTGTTTGAAAAATGACTATTTTTACTCGTCAATTAAATATTAAAATATTCAATTTCCACAAATTAACTTTTAATTCAATTTTAAAAGTTCTATAACATCATTCTAACTCCAATATGATTTAATACAACTTTACAAATCAAATTTAATCACATTAAACCCAATTTCCAATTATTTTTGTAATTTCAAATAATAAATTATCGATTTAGTTATCCAGTTAATCTAGATATTCGAAATATAATTTATTCGACTTACAAATTTTACTTGTTAATATTTAAAATCAATTAAATATACGAATTTCAAATGACAGAAATTCTGGGTCGTTCCAAAATATGTCGTTTACAGTCTCCTAAACATAATCTTTGAGCGCTCTTACACAATTTGTTCGAATTAATATGAAAATCTTTTTGTACAGCAACGGTCCAAAAATACAAATTTTATGATTCAGGTCTTTTAAATTTGTCCAACTGATATGAATCTATCTTCTGAGATTTGATACGCGATATCAGGTCGAAAAAGTACAATTATGCAACTCTATTGAAATTTACACGAATTCGTATTCACATACATTATATTATATGAAAAGCAGTCCAAATTCGTATATTGATGGTTTGTGTATATAATAACGTCAAAATGGCACGAAATTGATTTCTAAAGTTAAAGCACACTTAACGATGATAACTTGTATACGGTTCAAGAGATCGAATACATATATGTTTTAGTAAGAAATATGATTTTATTTAAAATATAAACTATGTCTATTGAATTTATATAATTTATTTAAATATAAAAAAGACGAAGAATTATAATTTTAAAACTTAAAACGAGGATGAAAACTAACGGGGAAAATAGTACGTTTTGTTATGAATACATGTTGCCTAAGTATGAAGATAAAAAACTCAGAATATATCGCAAGGCCAAAGAGTTAAACATAATAAAAATACAAACCTGGAGTTACCGAAGAATTGTCTCGGGCTAGTACACCGTACCGGTTGTCGATTATTTTTGACAGGTCCTGGACCCATTTTAGGCCGGAATCTATAAATTTAAAGGTTCACGCCTGATTTCCTGAGTGTGCTCGAACCGAATGATCTGGCAGATTAGGCACCAGAGCCTATTTGGCAATGTCTGTTAGTGCACAGATATCGCATGCCGTAAAGGTGCAATATTTATAAGTTCCAACGGGCGTAATTTGGATTTTTGATTTGGATAGAGCCGGCTTAGTTTTTGAATTTTGGGACGAAATTCATTTTAGTGGGAAGAATCTAATACCCTGAAAATTCAAATAATATTCTAACTGAATAACAACAACATGATAATATGAAAAATAGTGGAATTGATGGATTGATTAAATAAATTAAAAAGAAGGATGGGTAAAATGGTCATTTTTAGACTTTGGAATTTGGTGACAAAACTGGCGCCATCGCAACCGTCTCGTTTTTGTGATTTGAACTATATATTTATTTGTGTCGCTTGGAGCTCGTGTGAAAGAGATTAGACCGAAAAAGTCGTCGAGTTGCACCGATGCCACGCAATCTGAATCCGAATTTTAATTTTCGGGCAGACTACAGTTGTTTATCTCCTTTGACTCAAGAAAGAGATACGTATTCCACTTTCCATTTCAGAAAACTAATTTCCCGGCTGTCTCTTCTTCTTCTCGGATGCTCCCATTAACCATAATATCCAAAATCAAAGCCAAATTAAGAAATTATGGTCCCAAATCGAAGAGAAAAGCAAGAAAGAATGCTTAGGGGTCGCTGGTGGTGTTATAACAGTGGATTGAAGGACTGCTATCTCTGCACAGCGAAAGAAAGTGAGGCCGGAGGCTTTGGAGTTGGGAGAAATCGATCATAGTAAAATTTGAAAAATCATAGTGAAATAAATGATAGATCAAGTTAAACTTATATGAGCAAATTGCGGAGATGAAATATGACGTTTATAGTCACCTAAACATAATCTTGGAGCACTCTTACAAAATTTGCTCGAATTAATATGAGAATGATTTTGTAGAGCAATGGTCCAAAAATACAAATTTTATGATTTGGGTCTTTTAAATTTGTCCTACTGATATGATGAATCTATCTTCTGAGATTTGATACGATGATATCAGATCGAAAATGTACAATTATGCAACTCTATTGAAATTTACACGAATTCGTATACGCATACATTACATTATATGAAAAGCAGTCCAAATTCGTATATTGATGGTTTGTGTATATAATCGCATAAAAATGGCACGAAATTTATTTCAAAGATAAAGTGCACTTAACGGTGAGAACATGTATATACATGATTTATATATGTAAAATACAGTTTAAAAATAAAGATTTGATTTCTAGAGATCGAATACATATATGTTTTAGTAAGAAATATTATTTTATTTAGAATATAAACTATGTCTATTGAATTTATATAATTTATTTAAACATAAGAAAGTTGAAGAAATTATAATTTTGAAAAATAAAACGAGGATAAAAACTTACGGTGAAAACACTATGTTTTGTTATGAATGTATGTTACGTAAGTATGAAGATCAAAAGCTCAGAAGATTTAAGAAAAAAGAGTTAAAAATAAAAAAATACAAACCTGGAGTAACCCAAGAATTGTCTTGGGCTAGTACACCGTACCGGTCGTCGAGTATTTTTGGTAGATCCCGGACCCATTTTAGGCTGGAATCTATAAACTTAAGGTTCGGGCCTGATTTCCTGAGTGTGCTCGGACCGAGTGATATGGCAGATTAGGCACTAGAGCCTATGTGGCAATGTATGTTAGCACATGGATATCACATGCCGTAAATGGGCAATATTTATAAGTTCCAACAGGCTTAATTTCGATTTTTGATTTGGATAGAGCCGGCTTAGTTTTGGAATTTTGGGACGAAATTCATTTTAGTGGGAAGAACCTAAAACCTTAAAAATTCAAAAAATATTCTAACTAAATGTTAGTGGAACTGATGTAACGACCCGTAATTTTTTTCGATAATTAAAATTGTTAATTTAATGAGATTTGGAAATTTAATATTGGAGAAAATAAAAATTGGTGAATTATTTATAAAAATAGTGATATAATAATGAAAATAACTAAGAGGAAACATAACAGGGGTTAATTAAAGTTAATAATTAATGAATTTGAATGAAATTCCAATTAAATTAAATAATTTAAATGTTATGACATAGTTATAATGGGAATATGAGTAAAACAAGTGTAATTATTGTATTAATGAAATAATAGTGTTAAAGGTAAGTAATAAACTTTTAAATGTTAGTATAAGTTAAATAAATGATTGAGAATCATATTTATGAAATAATAACCAGAATGCAAGTTAAATAATACCAATCAATTTAATATATTTATGAATTGAATGAAATACCAATTAATGAAAATAAATCTAAATGTTATGTTTGGTTATAAATTGAACATAAGTGAATGAAACTTGTAGTATGAAGATAAATGGCAACATTGATTTGTAAGTATTAAAAGCTTATTAATGCGACTAAAGGATTAACGGTAACAATTTTTGTATGTTACCTATTTTGTAGCTGGTTGAATTTAAACTAGACATCAATTAACAAAATTATAATCTAATATTACGTTAATGTTAACTAAGGTAATTATCAATAAATTGAATGAAATTCAAATCAATGGAAATAATGTAGATGTATACAGAAAACAAAATGCAAGCATTGAATTAAATTAGTGAATTTAATTTATGATAAATGGTCACTGAAAAAATCAATGTTCTGGAAGTAATTATATTGTATGTTATTGATACTAAACGTTACTTTAATGGTAATTAATATAATAATGAAAGTGTGAATGTAAATTTAATAGAAACGTAAATTCATTTTAAGGTAGTAATTGGCGAATTGGGGAAAATAGTTCAAAGCAAGTATTGTCATTCTCTCTGCCAACTCCGAAAACCACTTTAACAACCGTGTACGCGGTGGAGATTGCAGAATGAAGTAGGATGGTGGCTGCGTTTCCTTTGAGGTAAATACATGGACCCAACTCTCGTGAGTTGGCATAAAGTGGCTAAAACAGGAGCGATTGACTGGCTAATGAGGTAGCACCTTTGATCGGACACATCCCTTCGATATTATACTTTGACTTTTGGATTGATTCGGTGGCCACTTTTAATTTTTTATTTGGGGATGTGGCTCGAGGTGGGCGGTAGCTGCGAGCTGCGCGTTACCGCCGGCTCGGAAGCGTAATTGGTATATCTACCATTGCATTGCCTAGTTGTGCCGTGTCACCTACCCTATCGCGCCTTGTACGAGTTTCTATTTGTGTCGTACCTATGGAGTATCCTCTGGTAGCCTCCCGATCAGGAGGTATTACGGTACTGTATAGACTATTGGCATTATTACGTGTTAAAGTGGAAAATGTAAAGCCTTAACGCTATTTAAAAGTAAGTTTATTTTACTAATAGACACTATTATAATAGCGAAATATTACTACATAGTAAATAATTTAGCGGATCCTTAGGAGATGTGAATCCCGAGCATCTCTTAAGTTACTGCACTCATATTTATTTCTGTTGATTTAACTAACATAAGATATTTTAGTTCTGACTCGAGCATTTTGTTTTTTCAATTCGCTCGGGTCAGCCTGAGCATTTCAGGATTTGAAGGCCTTAATTTTGGAAGACGAAGACCATGAATAATTATTACTATTTGTTATATATTCCACAACACCATTGTATTCCGCTGCATTATTAATATTCTCTGGTATGTATAACTCTGATATATATTGTATAAGTATAATCAAAGGTTTTGTAAAACAGCTTCATGGACTGTTTATTTTGATTATTATATTTTATCGTTCCGCTGCAAGATTCTATTTTAATTTTTCTTTCTTTCTCTGCTTTTTCTTATTTACCCATAACAATCCGCCCTTCTGTATGGTTTGAGTCTGACTAGTGTAGTTTATCGTTAATTTAAAGCGTGCGAAAAGGCGGGGCGTTACATTTGGTATCAAAGCTTTGGTTTAGTGAAAACCTTAGCCTTGTGGGGTCTGACTCTTTATTAAAAGGGTAGTGCTACCCTATGATGCGTCGCTGAGTGTATATATATGAGAGAGCGTATTTGTTAGTGTTATAAAAAGGTTTTAATATTGTGTTAATCTATTCCATTTTGTATTTATAAATTTTGGTTGATGCATGGGACGCTACGACATCAATAGGGATTTCTAAACACTTAATAGGACAGACTGACACAATATTTGTTTTTAATATAGGTGAATGAAATAATTTCGCCTATTATATTTTCTTTATATAAAATAATTTTTTATACGTAAGATATAATTTTGGTTGTAATATATTGGTTGTTAGGTAATGAAATTTATAAATAATAGTTGAAATGAGATTGAAATAAAAATAAATGAAATTGGAAATTTAGAACTTAAGTCCCGGGGTTTTGAAACTTTCTTTCAAATGATTTGGAATATAATAATAATATTATTAGAAGTATTTTCTGATATAAATATTTCAATATAATTTGAAAGAAATGTTTTAAAAGAAATTTTGGAAAGAAATAAGTTTTGTACTCCCCTCTCTGTCGTTGGAAAATAATTTCGGTGATGAGTGCACGCATCATCGACGTTCATTTTCGAGTTTCGAAGTGGAAAGGCCACTGTAGTAGTTTTCATGCAGATTTATTTTGATAAACAAATATAAATTTTGAATTATTTTAAATATAATTGGATATATAAATACGTTTATCTATTATTTTAAAATGATTTGGAATTTAACCCGGTATTTAGTTCTTAAGTTTCCGTTAATTAATAGTTTCAATTATTGTAGTAAAATGAGTTGTAACTAATTTATAATTGAAACCTCTAAAGGAAATAAGAGTTTAATGCTATGTATAAATGAAATTAAAACGAAAGTTGAAATTTGTAACTTATAAAACAAAAGATGTAATTATTGAACATTAAATTAAATTAAAAGATGAGATGAACTTGTATAATTTTCAATTGCATTCTTTAACATACATATAACTTACCAACAATTAAAATGTTAAAAGAAATGTAACGGGAAATTTTACAAGTAAAAAATTTAAATAATGAAAGTATTTAATGAGATTCTTTAATAAATAAAAATTGGAGGTTGTAGTTGTTATAAAGTTAAGTATAATTGAAAAGCTACTAATTAAATAAATTGAAAGGTAAGTATTATAAATAAATGAATAAATGAAATTAAGTAGTGAATAAATGAAGGTAATACAATAAAAAGAAATTTACATGATATGAATAAAGGTAAATAAATGAAAACTATAAGAAAATCAAAGCAAATTTAAAAGATAAATTATGATATGAATGAAAAGGAAATCAAACAACAAATGTATGAAATGAAAGTAATAAGAATGAATCTAACTTACTATTTGAAATTGTTATTATTTGTTTTGGTTTATGGTTGTTTGGGTAAGGATACTTTAAAATTGTTTGGATGTATGAATAATCTATTTAGCTTCATCAGAGACTGTTGAGCAAAAGGTGCGCTCAGTAATTTATTTTCCATTCTGTGCAATTTAAAGTTGAACCCGAACAATTATTTGTTTTGTTGAATGAATGATTGATTTGTGTTGATTCTATGTGATGGTTGTATACCTGGTTGCAAGTGATTGATGTTTGTATTGATTTGTTTGTTTATGATTGAAACCACTTTAAATATTTCGTTTTACATAATTGTTAACCTTTTTGGATTATATAAGTGGAATACAGGTTATGGAAGCAAATGCTACTGCTTTTGGTTCCATAATTAAGCTCAAATAGGTACGTTTTCGGATTACGTTTTTTGCGTTATTATATTGTTTTTCCTGAATTGGGATATTTATTTTGAAAAATATATGTTGTATATTGTTATATTTGATATTAAATTTTCTCCCGAGCCTCTCCGTACAAAGGAGACTCTACCGAAATTTTTCGTAAATTTTGGACTTAGAAAATATTTTGAAAAAGTTTTTCCAACTTTATTAATTTAAGTATAAAAAGATTTAATGGTTACAAGTTTGTATATTTTATTTAAAATTGTAATTTTGTAAACAAGTAAATAGGTACAAGGAAGAAGTTGCAAAAAAAATTAATTTCAGGGACGACATGTTTGCTATTTAGCCTGAAGGACACTTTTTAGTGTAAACTGAAAATGATAGTTACAACTATCATGAATTACACTAAAACGTGTCCTTCATCCTAAAAAACAAACTTCTTGTCCCTGAAACTAAATTTTTCTCTAACTTTTTCCTTGAGCCTAAAAATTGGTGAATTATTAATAAAAATTGTGATATAATAATGAAAATAACTAAGAGGAAACATAACAGGGGTTAATTAAAGTTAATAATTAATGAATTTGAATGAAATTCCAATATATAAAATAATTTAATTGTTATGACTTAGTTATAATGGGAATATGAGTAAAACAAGTGTAATTATTGTATTAATGAAATAATACAGTGTTAAAAGTAAGTAATAAACTTTTAAATGTTAGTATAAATTAAAGAAATGATTGAGAATCATATTTATTAAATAATAACAAGAATGCAAGTTAAATAATACCAATCAAGTTAATAAATTTATGAATTGAATAATACCAATTAATGAAAATAAATCTAAATGTCATGTTTGGTTATAAATTGAACATAAATGAATGAAACTAGTTGTATGAAGATGAGTGGCAACATTGATTTGTAAGTAATAAAAGCTTATTAATGCGACTAAAGGATTAACGGTAACGATTTTTGTATGCTACCTATTTTGTAGTTGGTTGAATTTAAATTGGAAATCAGTTACAAAAATTATAATCTAATATTACGTTAATGTTAACTAAGGCAATTATCAATAAATTGAACGAAATTCAAATCAATGGAAATAATGTAGATGAATACTTTGCTACAAATTGAATACATGAAAACAAAATATAAGAATTGAATTAAATTAATGAATTCAAATTATAATAAATGGTCATTGAAAAAATCAATGTTCTGTAAGTAATTGTAATGTATGTTGTTGATAAAAACGTTACTTTAATGGTAATTAATATAATAACGGAAGTGTGAATGTAAATTTGATAGAAAAGTAAATTTATTTTAAGGTAGTAATTGGTGAATTGGGGAAAATAGTTCAAAGCATGTTATGCTTATTCATATTGGACAATTTGTTGAGTTATGAGGATCGGGAATAAAGCTTTTATAATTTATTGGAATTTAAAATTAAATAAAATGATTAATTGCGATTAAACGAATTAAATATTTATAATGGGAATTTAGATGAAATGTGAGAATATTAATGTAATGAATTTTGAATCCGATGTTAATCTCATCCGTTTGATAATAATGAATCGAATAATAAGTAAATTTAATAGAAAATTTTGGAGATTAAACTTATAGTTTTCGAATTTAATGAAATTGAGGTTAATACCGAAATTTATAAATTTATCAACTCTAATTTGACAGTTACATTGGTTTAAATCATTGTAAATGATTGGAAAATTAAAAATGATAAGAATTGGCAATTATCGAATTGAAATTGAACATTTGATTAAACTGGCCAAATTTTATTTATTTAATTAATGTAAATAGCCATTTTGGCCACTGACTTGGATTTCAACGAAACCAGTGTTATCGATCCGTAACGGTGAATTATTGTAGGATTTCAAGTTTCGTAGCGATCAGACTTGTCGTTTGATCGTACGGACTCGAAAAGCCTTGAAATAAATTAAATTGAAATCAATTGAAATCAATTTGGAAAATTTTGATTTTAGCATAACTTCTTCATACGATAGAATTTGGACTTGAAGCTTGTTCCATCGGGTTTAAAATATTTTAAAACACCTATTTTGATTTTAGCATAACTTCTTCATACGGTCACAACATGTATATGTACGATTTATATATATAATGCGGTTTAAAAATAAAGATTTGATTTCTAGGGATCAAATTCATATATATTTAGCAAGAAATATGATTTTATTTAGACTATAAACTATGTCTATTGAATTTATATAATTTATTTAAATATTACAATGTGAAGAAATTATAATCTTTAAAAATAAAACGAGGATAAAATCTTGTATAATTTATGAATGTATGTTACGTAAGTATGAATATCAAAAGCAAAGAAGATATCACAAGAACAAAGAGTTAAAAATAATAAAAATACAAACCTGGAGTAATCCAAGAATTGTCTCGGGCTAGTACACCATACCGATCGTCTGGTATTTTTGACAGATACTGGATCCATTTTAGGGCGGAATCAGTAAATTTAAAGGTTCGTGCCTGATTTCCTGAGTGTCCTCTGACCGGGTCATGTGGCACATTAGGCACTTGCGCCTATGTGGCAATGTGTGTTAATACACGGATACCGCATGCCGTAAAGGGGCAATATTTATAAGTTACAACTGGCTTAATTTGGATTTGGATTTGTAATAGATCCAACTTAGTTTTTTAATTTTGGGATGAAATTCATTTTAGTCGGGAGAATCTAGCACCCTGAAAATTCAAACAGTATTCTAACTGAATAACAACAACATGATAATATCAAAAATAGTGGAATTGATGGATTGATTAAATAAATTAAAAAGAAGGATATACAAAATGGTCATTTTCTAGACATTGGAATTTGGTGACAAAAACGGCGACACCACAACCGTCTCTTTTTTTGATTTGAACGATATATTTGTTTGTGTCGCTTGGAGCTCATTTGAAGGTGATTATACCAAAAACATCGTCGAGTCGCACCGACGCCATGCAATGGCAATCCGAATTTTAAATTTCAGGCAACTTGCAGTTGTTTATCTCCTTTGACTCAAAAAGAAGACACTTATCCCACTTTCCATTTCAAAAAACTAATTTCCCATCTGTCTCTTCTTCATCCCTAACGCTCTTATTAGCCATAATATCCAAAATCAAAGCCAAATTAAGAAATTAAGGTCCCTAATAGAAGAGAGAAGCAAGAAAGGATGCTTAGGGTGATACTGGTGGTGTAATAACAGCGAATTGAAGGTGTGTTGTCTCTCCATAGCGAAAATAACAGAGGCTTTGAAATTGGGAGAAATCAATCATAGTAAAATTCTATATTCACTTTCTTGATTTCATGATTTAATAATATTTGGTAAATAAATGTATAATTTCGAAATTAGGCTCTCTGAATTGTGGAAACTTTACCAAACATGAATAATGACTTATTTTTGTGTAGTTAAATGGGTAATGGTGTAATATAATGTGCATCTAAACTCTATATGTAAACTACGCGAAAATAAGGCATAAAATTTGGAAAATCAAGGTGAAATGACGGATAGATCGTGTTAAACTTATATGAGCAAATTGCTATGACGAAATATGACGTTTACGGAGACCTAACCATAATCTTTGAGCACTGTAACACAAATTGTTCGAATTAATATGAGAATATTTTGTTTTTGTGCAGAAACAGCCCAAGAATACAATTTTTGTGATTCGGGCCATTTAAGTTTGTCCAATTGATACGAATCTATCTTCTGAGATTTGATACGATGATATCAGGTCGAAAATGTATTGTTATGCAATTGTATTGAAATTTACACGAATTCGTTTATAACATAGAAAAGTAGTCCAAATTTGTTTATTGATGGTTTGAGGTACATAATCACATCAAACTGGCACGAAATTAATTTCAAAAGTTAAGGTAAACTAAACGGTGATAATAAGTGTACATATGATTTATAAATATAAAATACGGTTTAAAAATAAAGATTTGATTTCTAGAGATCGAATACATATATGTTTTAGTAAGAAATTTGATTTTATTGAGAATATAAACTATGTCTATTGAATTTGTATTTATTTAAATATAAGAAAGTTGAAGAAATTATAATTTTAAAAAATAAAACGAGGATAAAAATTTACAAGGAACATAGAATGTTTCGTTATTAATGTATATTACGTAAGTATGGAGTTCAAAAGCTATGAAGATATCACAAGAACAAAGAGTTAAAATAATAAAAATACAACCCAGAGCAACCCAAGAATTGTCTCGGGCTTGTACACCGTACCGGTTGTCGAGTATTTCTGACAGGTCCTGGACCCATTTTAGGCTGGAATCTATAAATTTAATGGTTCGTACCCGATTTCCTAAATGTGCTCGGACCGAGTGATGTGGCAGATTATGCACCTGAGCCTATGTGGCAATGTCTGTTAGTACACGGACATCGCGTGCCGTAAAGGGCAATATTTATTAGTTACAACGGGTTTAATTTAGGTTTTTGATTTGGAATAGAGCCGGCTTAGTTTTTGAATTTTGTGACGAAATTCATTTTAGTGGGGAGAATCTAGTACCCTAAGAATTCAAATAGATTTCTAAATAAATAACAACAACATGATAATATGAAAAATAGCGGAATTGTTGGATTGATTATGTAAATTAAATTAAAAAGAAGGATGGGTAAAATCGACGTTTTTTAAACATAGGAAATTTGTGACAAAACAGACGCCATCGCAACTATATCGTTTTTCAGATTTGAACGATATATTTGTTTGTGTCGCTTAGAGCTCGTATGAAGGAGATTAGACCGAAAACGTCGTCGAGTCGCACCGACACCACACAATCTGAATCCGAATTTTAATTTTTGGGCAGATTACAGGTTTTTTATCTCCTTTGACTCAAAAAGGAGATATTATCCCAATTTCCGTTTCAGAAAACTAATTTCCCATCTTTTTCTTCTTCTTCCATGGCGCTCACACTAACCATAATATCCAAAATCAAAGCCAAATTAAGAAACTAAGGTCCCAAATCGAAGAGAGAAGCAAGAAAGAACGCTTAGTGGTCACTGTTGGTGTTATAACATTGAATTGAAGGAGCGCGCTATCTTTGCATAGCGAAAAAAAGTGAGGCTAGGCTTTGGAATTGGGAGAAATCAATCATAGTAAATTCTATAGTTACTCTCTTGATTTCATGATTTAATAATATTTGGTAACTAAATGTGTAATTTCGAAATTAGGCTCTTTGAACTATGGAAACTTTGCCAAACATGAATAATGACTTATTTTCCCGTAATTAAATGGCCTAATGGTGTAATATAATATGCATCTGAACTCTAACTGCAAATTATGCGAAAATGAAGCATAAAATTTGGAAAATCATTGTGAAATGAAGGATAGATAGTGTTAAACATATATGAGCAAATTGCTAGGAATATAAATTATGGCTATTGAATTTACATAATTTAATAAAATATAAGAAAGTTGAAGAAATTATAATTTTAAATATAAAAAGATGATGAAAAATTACGAGGAAAATAGTATGTTTTGTTATGAATGTATATTAGGTAAGTATGAAGATGAAAACAAAACTAGATATCACAAGAATAAAGAGTTAAAAATATTTAAAATACAAACCTGGAGTAACCCGAGAATTATCTCGAGCTAGTATATCGTACCGGTCGTCGAGTATTTTTGACAGGTCCTGGACCCATTTTAGGACGGAATCTTTAAATTTAAAGGTTCGTGATTGATTTTCTGAGTGTGCTCGGACCGAGTGATGTAGCAGATTAGGCACCTGAGCCTATGTGGCAATTTGTCTTTGTACACGGATATCGCATTATGCCGTAAAGGAGCAATATTTATAAGTTCTAACAGGCTTAATTAGGGTTTTTGATCTGAAATAGAGCCGGCTTAGTTTTTGAATTTTGAAACGAAATTCATTTTAGTGGGGAGAATCTAATACCCAAAAAATTTAAATAGTAATCTAACTGAATAATAACAACATGATAATATGAAAGATAGTGGAATTGATGGATTGATCAAATAAATTAAAAAGAAGGATAGGTAAAATGGTCATTTTTTAAACATTGGAATTTGGTAAAAAACGGGCGCCACCACAACCATCTCGTTTTTCTAATTTGAACGGTATATTTGTTTGTGTCACTTCGAGTTCGTATGAAGGAGATTAGACCGAGAACGTCGT